>VZUI01036458.1:0-55204 GCA_013401135.1 Cettia cetti | reverse complement strand
GATAGATAGATAGATAGATAGATAGATAGATAGATAGATAGATAGATAGATAGATAGATAGATAGATAGATAGATGGATGGATGGATGGATGGATAAATAGATATAGCTATATAGCTATAGCTATATAGACATAGATATATAGATATATGTATATGTATATATTATATATGCATATATATGTATATGTTCATTGACCTTTCTTTTCTTTCTAAAGTTGTGAATAATCACCATTAAACTTTGCATTCAAAGTAAAATTTTGCATCACATTTTTCACAAACTATTGAGTATCTCTGGGTCTTTCCAGATGTAAGAGGACATGTGATTTCTCAAATGAATCTGAAAGAATTTTTAATGTATGGAAAGAAGTAAGACAGCTATTTACAACAGTCACATACATTGAATTTCTCTACCACTTAGAAGTAAGTGTACTTAAATACTTTTCAGTGAAAATGTCTTGCTTAAATATATTATTTATTGTTCCATTTTTATATTCATTTCCAGTTAAGAGTTGTACATGTATGCATGCTGTAATACAGCAGGAGATTTTTTTCTTAGAGTTCATATCAGTCTTTATTGACACATAGTACTTAATTCCCACTTAAATTGTTTTAAGAAATGTTTCATGACTGTGGCATGAGCAAGAAATCCAGGAGTAATTTTTCAGTCCATCTATGTGATACACCTGAATGATAAACCTCCAAATGAATGGAAAAGTTATTTTTATGATTTGGTATTATTTTTAAAAGTCTTTACTGGTTTTTAAGACACTATCTTTACTGAAAAGGTTTTCAGGCAACCAACAGGCTGCCCAAGGAAAAGACTGAGTCACCATATCTGGAGGCATTTAAAGAATGTGTAGATGTGACATTAATTTAGTGACACAGTTTAGTGTTGGACTTGGTGTGAGGTTAAAAATTGGATTCAATGATCCTGAAGGTCTTTTGCAACCTAAACATTTCTATCATTCTACGAATATGGACAAGGGTGTAGTGTTTATTTTATTTAATGAAATTATGAGAGTTGCCTTTTTTGGGAAACCTGAGTTTCATGAACATGACATCTTTGACTAAGTTGTGTATTTGTGTATTTGCCTATTTCAATTTGCTATTTCAAATAATCTTAACATTTTAAATTATTTTCTGCATTATAGTATATTCTGAAATCTACAGTAGGTGCTAGCTAGTGTACCTATTATAGAATATTTTATGGAAATATTTAATTATATACAGAAAATATACTCTAATAATAAGCTTTACCTCTAAGAAGCTTAAGTCCTATTCTCACAGGAGGCTTAGCCAATTGGAAAGACAGTTTCTGTGAAAGCAAAAAGTATCATTTTCAGTGTAAAATTGAAAATTAATTTTTAACTCACTAGACTACATATATTGAGTATTGAATAATAAGTTTAATGAGATGATCCAAAGCAAACACCAAAGTGAGTAGTGGTCCACCTACATGCTTGAGAGGGAAAGAAAGACTTGCACAGAGGTTTTTCCAGATGATGAAAATATTGTCCTGGCTGTATCTGTAAAATGTTGGAGTTTTATTTTTAATCATTATTTTTCTTTTTTGTAAAACTGTTCCCCTTAATTGTCCAGTTCTTCATGCACATAATTTCTTGTCAGTTTGGAGTAAATTTAAACCTATTATCTGTGTCCTTCCAAGTCGATATACCTTTACTCTCCCTTATTGTGCCAGGATCTCAGCAGGGCTCTTTTATCTTGTTCCCATCTCACATAACCTCCTGGAACACAAGTGACTGACCTGTCCATCAAGTTCCAGATGGAGTCCAAACAGTGGCGCTGGGTAAGGAATTTTTTTTACTTATTTCTCTGAGGAAATACAACAAAAAATCTGTCTCTCATATGTTATCATCATCCTGTGGGGCTCAGTTATCTCAAGTCTGTCTTCAAGTCACATTATCTATAAATTATTTCAAGAAGGCATCATATCAGTCTGCTCCCTCTGACAAAAAGCAGATATTGTCGTAAGGTGTTTTCACTTTCTCATCTCCAAAATTTCAAAACCATCTCTTCTTCAAACAATCTGTTCTATTACATCATCACTTAAACCACTAGAAAATGTTTCACAGTTCAAGAAGTTTCTTATTTTTATTCAGTGTAGTTCAATGCCAAGTCTTAACTTTTGTGGATTCAAAGGAAGAAGTATTTCCTTTTGCCTTTCAGAAAGACTTGATTTGTTTGAAGTCTGTGTGATCTTCTATTTTTTAGGTTAATGAACCTCAGTTTACATTCTCCATTATTTGTTTTGCCTTCCTCTAGACATTTCTAGACTGACAATATTAATACCTCAGCCTTTGGTGTAATAAAACACACAAACATCCAGCTCCAGGTTTAACTATGCTAAGACATGACGTGCCTTTTACAACAATATGCAGGTTCCTAGTTTTTTTTCACCTCATCTCAATCTCATTTTTTTCAACAGACCTGCTATATACACTTGCCTTGGGATAAGAATAGTTATCCAAACATTCTTCATTCTTTGGATTGTCATGGAATAGAGACAGATTACCTTAAATTTGAATGTCTTAAGTTTAAGACAAGCAAATTTGACTATGGGGATATGATTCATTCTGCTTCATATGATGAAAGTTGCATTTTTACCCCTGGTTACCAGAGGTAACCAGCCAGAGGAGGAACCTAAGCAAAGCTAGCACAGGACTGGAACAAATTTCACCAGCAGTCAAGAAAGAAGTGTTCTTAATGTCTCCCCAATTTCGTTTTGAATTCACAATAATTTTAATGAAAGCAACAAATACAGTGAAATCAAATAAGCTCTTAAATATGAATATTTCCTCAAACTTAGAACAAGTAACAACCTTCAATACAGAATAAGAACATTTTGCTATATTTACCTTTGTTCTCTTTATTTTTTTTCACTGCTTGAGTGATTCAACAACTTGGTGATGTGAAAAGTGGGTAAAAGGTTAAAAATTGGGTTCTCGGCAGTGTGACCAAAAAATTTAACAAAAAGAAAGCTTTTAAAAGCATAAACATTAAGTATCTGGAGTAAACTAGTGGTAGGATGGTCTATTCAGGTATTTTTATGTTGTAAACCTTATTTAAGAGGTGATTATATTTTAGGAAGCAGATGGACCATGTTCCATTTAAACATATTTAGAGTCACACAGTTTTTTTCCTTATAGGCTCTGCTTTGTGATTTTTCTTTTAATCTTCTTTCTTATATGCTTCACTATTCTCTTCCTAAATCTAGGAAGGTTTTTGCAATGGCTCCACATGATTCTATCCACTGGTACTATTCAATTTCCATCTGTTTGGGGAAGAATGGAATATTCATTATATTTGTTAAGATTACTCTTATTAATTTTTTTGCTGTGAACAAAATTTAATGAACGACGATTTTCATGTTTCTTTTACTAGGAAAATATTTATAACCATAGAATAAATATGGTAGTATAGTATCAGATACCTTGCTAAATTCATGTTGCAACAAGCTCTATTCCCCATTTCCTTTGTTGTCTTCATCATGTACTTCAACAATTGCTCTAAAAGCTTAAATAAAACCCATATCAGGTTAATGATCCTTCAGTTTTCTCAATCACATATCTATTAAGTAAATATTGATATTCCATCTTCTATTATTTCTTGATAAAGGCAGGTTCATTAGAATGCCACGTTTCTTGATCTATAATTTCATATGCCAGTCTTTCCAATTTTCCTGCACTAAATATTGTAGGATCCCATTTACTCTGAGATCTTGAAACTTTGCTTTCACCAAAAATGTAATTATATTTTTTTTCACATATTAATCCCTTGAGTTCACCTGCCTTTTCCTTAATATGCCATCTTACTGAAAAGTGAGATTTAGATACTACACAGATTACTTTTAATCTCTACTGTATTTTGGCCTCATTTGTATTGTGTGCTTGTTCTCATTTATATAGCAAAGAACTTTTATCATTTTGATGAATTTTCCCTTGGTGCTAAATCATCTTGATTTTATAGTAATGCTACTTTTATTCCTAAGGTTCCTGATGTCTAGGACTGCAATTTTGTTTTCTGGTCAGTGTTGCATTCCATACAGTTTTTTTCATTTGCTCTTAATACCACATCTAACTGCTGGGCTGACCCTGCCTGTATGATGCCCACCTGCCACCTACCAATGTTGGGAACTGGAAGGAGTTATTTTAATAATGGATAGCTGGGAATGAAATTAAGCCAAACAAGGTTTACTGGTAACAAAAAGACAAAATAAAAAGAGTTACTCTACTAAAGAGAGCTAGAGAAGGCAGAGAAAGAGGAAGGAAAATGGAAGGGAGAGAAAGAGAGAGGGGAGACAGTGGGAAAAAGAGGGCTTTACCACAGGAGGTCAGGGAGTGCTGTTGATGTCCTGAAGCAGGATGTGAATGCTGCCTGTGCACAGTTCCCGTGGTGACAAGCAGCTGGACACGAGGTGAGGGGGGATTGGGCAGGAGCTCCAGGAGCCTGGAGAGGGTCACGGCAAGGACCACAGTGGTGGGCAGGCTCAGAGGCAGGCAGGGTAGGATGCGGGTGACTTGGGCAGGGATGCAGAGGCAGAGCAGGCAGGGTGCTGGTCAGGGGCTCAGGGAGGCAAGACAGACACCAGGGTGATCAAGAGCCAGTGAGGGATGGACAGCCAAAATGCAGGATGCTAAAAGCAAGTTCGAAAATCTCCCAAAGAGTGTCAAAATGCAAGGGAAAGGACAGCCCTCTGAAGCTTGGGATGCAGTTATCTTTAATGCCCACAGCTCCTTCCCAAGTCTGGGTGCAAAGACAGAGATAGGGCTGAAGGTAAGCTTGCCCCAATATATTGCAGCTGTGTTAATTACCAAAGATTGGGAACAGCCTTGCCCTCACAGCTATGGGTGTGATAAAGAGTGACTTAGCTGGTAGGAGTCTGCTGGCTGTGCTGTGAGGAGGAAGGGATGGGTGGTTATGCAATGGACAGAAAGGGTCCAATGGACAGAAAGATGCCATACGTGGGACAGATAGGATTAGGTGGCTGTGATAGGGACAGGAAGGAGCCAGCTAGAACTGGAGAAGGAGAAAAAGAGCCAGAGCTGTATGGAGCTGGGTATGGTAGGCTACAGAGAAAAGGGATGAGAGACTTTTAGATAATAAGGTGCTGATGCTTGAAACCATCCTGGGTATGAATTGTACCTCCTTTGTCATCTGGTGACCACTGAGTGGAACACGAGCCTGAATGACATAGTTGGTCAGGACCCATTCTGGGTCCTAGTGACTGGTGACATTGACCCACTGGGAGGAGAGTGGAGGAGGTGGCATTGGTGGAGCTGAGAGTGACGTGTGGAAGCCACCGTGAGGTCTGGAGCTGATTTTCTCTTATTGAGAAATCTGGAAACGGGTGAGCCACCAACTAGTAATAATGGGACATTCTAGTCTCTACTTTGTATTGTGACTGCCTCGACAGCAACAAGTCTGCCTGCTGACAGGAGACCATTGGCCCAGTGCAGTCCATTGCTGGAGACCTTTCACCATCTGACTGGAGTGTCTCTGGGATAGTGTCTTTAGTGCTCCCCTGCTGCCTGCCTGTCCCATGTCAGATGTGGACTGGTGGCCAGGCAGAGTCTCCACAGAGACAAGGCTCTCCTCCTGGACATGGCACATGAGCAACCCCTTCCCCAAGTGCCTCTGTCAACCATTACTGAGGCATAACAACACTGAACTGGCTCCTCACACCACCATAACCATTCTATCACTCCCCGCTTCAGCAAGACAAGGGAAAGAAAATATAACAAAGCATAACAAATATCAAAAATAGGGAGAGGTTGCGCACCAGTTACTGTCACAGGCAAATCAGACTCGACTTGGGAAAATTAGTTAAATTTATTACTAGTCAAATCAGAGCAGGGTAATAAGAAATAAAACACAAATCCAAAAAAATATCTTCCCCCTCTCATCTTCCCAGACTTTATTTCGTTGCCTATTTTTTTCTACCTCCATCTTCCAGCTGTGCAGTGAGGAATCTGGGGAATAGGGGCTGTGGTTGGTTCATCTCATGTTGTCTCTGTCGCTCCTTTTTTCTTGAGTAAAGGACTCCTCATGGTCTTCCCCTTTTCCAGTGTAGGGTCCATTCCATGAGGAACAGTCTTCCATGAATTTCTCCAACATGAGTTCTTCGCACAGGCTTCAGTTCTTCAAAATATCCTCCAGATTTTGGTCCCTCTCATGGGGTGCAGTGTTTCAAGAACAGACTTCTCTAGTGTGGATTTCCCATAGGGTCATATGTTCTGCCAGGAGCCTTTTCTATTATGGGCTGCCTTCTCTGTGGGCCCACAGTTTCTGTCAGGAGCCTATTCCAGTGTGGGCTTCCCAAAGGACCACAGCTTCCTAAGGCATCCACCTGCTCCCTTGTGGGGTCCTCCACAGGCTGCAGGTGGTTACTGTCTAAACAGTGAACCTCCATGGGCTGTAGGGGTACAGCTGTCTTCACCACAGGCTGCTGGGGAATATCTGCTCTGTCACCTGGAGCATCCACTCCCTCTTCTTCCTCACTGGCCCTGGTGTCCGCAGAGTTGTTTCTCTCTCATATTCTCTCTCCTCTCTCTGGCTGCAGTTGCTGTTGCACAGTAAGTCCCTGCTGCACCCCTGCCCTCCACCTCCTTCTTATATCTGCTGTCCCTGAGGTGCTGCCACCATCACCATCATGGGCTCAGCCTTGGCCAGTCACAGGTTTGTGTTGGGGCTGACTGGCATTCACTTTTTGTTGGACGTGGGGTGAGCTTCTATCAGCTACTCATGGAAGTCATCCCTGTTACCCTCCTCCATCAGAACGCTACTGCACACTCCCAATACGGAGTGGTTTTTAAAACTTGCTTGCTTCTCCTGCAGCACTGTCTTACAACTATTTTAATCCTATATATTTAATCTCATTTTTAACTAAAATATCAAGACCAAAATTAAGTTATGTTTAAACAGTAAGGCTCAGGAGGTGGACTCTTAAAACTGAGGTAATGCAAATGTGGTGGAAAGTTCTAATTTGATAGCTTCCTGTATCTGCTTTTTGCAATCAACTAAAAGAGAAAAGCTTTGAAACTTCTGTTTATACAATCTTAGTTTACACCGCTGTGTGTCCTGGGCCTTATATTACCAATAGTTTGCATTGAACCTGTCGCCTTAGACAAGGCAACTGGAATAAAACCAGCTTGGCAATAAGGTGTTCCTGTGGTATGTACTTGTTCTGTGAAACTTAATGGTTCATAGAGATGAAAAATAAATTTAAGCTACAGTACACAGGGATGAAAAGTTATCAATCTTTTGCCACTAAAACAGTTCTAGAAAAAATCATACTGACAAAGACCAAACAGAAATTTTAGAAGGGCAGTGAGTTACATTTTTTTCTCCCAAAAGGTATAGTTTTTTCAGAATTGTATTATTAGCATACTGGTTAGAAAATGAAATATAGGCCGTTGCTATCTGTTGAATTTTCTTTATAAGGGTGATCTTTTGTGTTCATCAGCTTCTTCATTGCTTTTATTTACCTTTATGAGAAAGAAAAGAGAATATCTTCCTCTCTTGTGCTTCCCTCAGTTAATAATATTGTCTCCCTCAACCCTCAATAAATAAATTTCATGGGAAAGCGCAACCTCCTTAGGAATGCAAGAAATGCTCTTCTTGCATTAACCTTGGTCTGGCTGATTACCTGGCTCAGTTAAGTTATCACAATGAACATATAGCAATAACCTAGAATAATTATTTCTGGAGTTACCTGTGACTGTACTTCTTACTGCAGTAGTTAATGTAGGTAATTTTAAGAATAATTAATTCTAGTAACAACAAGATAAAAATTACAGGTAAATTCTGGAGCAGTAATTGCTATCTGAACATAAAAATATAACCTCTTCTTATTTTTTTGACATTCTAAGAGAGGTAGTTTTATTGAAAGTGGGGAAGAGAAACACATATCTCAGTCAAATCACTGAAAGTGAGTATTCTTGTTTTCTGGGTTTATTTGGGAATCTTATTTGCATCCTGACTGTCTGTAGGTAGGAAACTTGACAACTTTGTTAATGTACTGCATACACACACACAAACAAACAAATTCATGTTTCTCAATGTTCTTATTTTCCCTAAATCAACTTTAGGTGCACAATAAGTGACAAAGCAAAGGTAATGTTCAATCTTGATGAACAGGTGAAGCAATGTGGAGAGTAACATAGTATACTTTCCTCTGAGTTGAAACAAGGCCAAAGCCCATAGATCTGCATGTTGAGACACAGGGACAAGTTCTGAAATTTCACAATTGTGCTAACAATTACTAAATTTGAGACACTTGATTCAAGATAATGGTTGAGTCAGATTTAACCTTTTTTGAGTGCTTGGAGGAATAGATATTCAAATATAACATTTGGGGTTTTTTCCCCTAAAATTTTTGTAATTTTACTCTGAAATTAGTATTCACTTGGTAATTTTCTTTGTGACAGCACACACACTGTGGTAATGCAAATAGCTCTTAAAATTAATCATAAATGTTTTAATAGCAAGTACTGAAAATAACCATAAAACAGAGCTACATTCTTTGCATTTAAATTAACTGGCATTTTCTTTAAAAGCACTGGGGTTTTTATTTATAAATATGCCCTCAATATCTCTTTGTTCTAAAATATGCAGAAGAGGTTTCTTTGCAAACACCATTAAATATTTGGTCTTTGGGGACATGTTTGTAGATTGACAAAAATATTTCCTAATTTACACAATTTTAAATGCATAATTTAGCATGACATTTTTTGATTAAATTCTTGGTTATGACAAAAAAAAATTCCCATACCCCTCTTTAAAAAAGAGATAATCACTTTATTTTTCTCTCTTTTTTTTCCCACTTAAATCTAAGTCATTATTGTTCTCCAATTAATCCCTAGTAGCTAAAAATTAGGATTTTTATTTTCCTTTATTCATAAGGTAATACAGTTTGAAGGGATAGTGAAATATAATACTGTTGCCCCCCAGGGATGATTATAAACAAAATGGAAGAGCTCAATTACTTTGTCTCAGCCATTTTTCTTAAGGTGCTAATTTGCCAAAGCATTTCTGAATTATTTCATATACTTTGAGTATTGTATTCTGGTATTGGATAAGCTTTTATGAAGAGCTTTAAATATATCACTAGTAAATGTTTACTCAGTGTTTTGTGTTTGATCTTTTTTGTACAATCCTTATACCAAAGCTGGAATTTATTTTCAATGACTACATATAAATGCAACACACGCTCTGTGTCCTAACAGATGCCATCTGTAAAAGCATTTACTTTAAATTAGTGGAATAAGTAATCAAAAGGGCTTTGTACTTAATGCAGAACTTTTGGTGACTATTAAATACTCATTAGAGGGTGTTTTTGCTGTATGACTGTCAAAATCAGCAGGACGTTTATGTTAGATTTCCTGAGTGGGTCAAGATTGAATATGATTTTACAACTTAAATAACATAAATGAATGCAGGTTATTTCAGAATCTCCAGATGTTCCTTAAACTCCCTGCCCCTAAGCAAAACTTACAGCCAATTTAAATTTTGCAGCAATATTACAGTGCAGATTTTTGCTTCAAACACTTAACAACTCTCTTGTTACATTCTGCTCATTTATGCCTTAACCATCACAAATGAAAAAGATGAATGCTATTATATTGGGAGTTTCTCTCTCTAAAAAATATATTAATTGATTGTTCAAATGAGCCTATCAAAAAAGAGTTTTTTATGGGATAAGTGTTTTTTTCAAAAGTTCCTTATAAACTCTTCATAAATGTTCCTAACAAAATCGAGTTCTCTGTTCATATTTTAGATGTCTTGACTAGTCTTAACTGAACTTAATTTAAAAACTAGGTAACTGCTGAAAGCATGTTCTAAAGGTAAATAGAAGCTTGTAAGTTAGCTGTACAGGCATATGAATTTTCAGTATCATAATAAAGACTTCTACATTCTTATATAAAATTTATTATACAATGATTTCTTTTTCAGTAAATGGTATACCAACTTGCTAGTTGTTGTGGTTTTTTTACATTGTAGATACTTATCCTAATTTTAACCTTTGAAGATGGCAACATCTGTTAGTAAGAAAGCAATACTCATGGATCAAGAATCAACTTAGAAAGTGTAATAAAACCTGCTTAAAAGCAGCCTTTAAACAATACACTTTTCTAGACAAACTTTCACTGGAAAAAAAACAATTCAGAGGTTTTGCAGTGATAAGATAAAATGGCCTGATCAAAATTATCTTTGAATACCCAAGCTCTGGTATAAAAACTTCAAAACATATATAAAACTGTTTCTTATAATAAAAGCAGTTTTTAATAGTTTAGCTGCAGGACAAGATGAAGAATTAATGACAAAAAGAAAAAAAGCAAGAGAGAGAGAACACCATAGACCATTTACCCTGGTCACTATGTCAGCTGCAGGTGTTGGGTCCCAGATCAGGATGTGCAGGAAGAGCTCCCACAATCTTCATTAAAGTATCACTGTTTAAGGTATGTAAGAAGTCTTGCAGCTAGATATTCAAGAGAGTTAATCATTAAGTTAAAATATGATTTCTTTTAAATCGTGAATGCAAAGAATAATTAAGTCTGCGGAAATGATGAAGTCAGTTCACTCTAATTTGTGTCTACATATTTTAGGATAGTCAATGTCCACATTTTTATTTTCTTCATTAGGAACCTAGGATAATTCAGTTTGGTGCCAACCCCTTGCTAACAGCATGGTTAGGCCAGATCTTGAGGGCTTTAGCCAGATCTAAAAATATCTAAGGACAGAACCAATATGCCTCTCCAGGCAATGTGTCTTTTTCTTAACTGTTCTTGTGAAAAAAAAGCTTATTCTAACCAGCCTGAAGCTCTTTGGTTTAAAATTATGCCTGTTGTCCCTCATCCTGTCACAGTGAACTACTATGAGGAGTGAAATTGTCCTCACAGTCACCTTCTTGCTTCAGAGGAGTGGCCGTGAGGTGCCCCAAAGCCATTGCTGTGCCAGGCTGTACAAACCTCACTGTCCCAGCCTCTCCTTTTGGGGAAGTTACTCCAGTCTTATCATCTTGATGTTTTTCCACTAAACTTACTACAGTATGTAAATGTCTTTCTGTACTGGGGGTTCCAAACTGGACATAGCACATGTGAGTGTTAGATGAGGCAGATAAAATTTTTCTTTGTTCTCCTAGTGATGCTCCTGCTGATGCAGCCCTAGATGGTTTTCCTGCCAGGGCTTACTGAAGGTTCCTGTGTGGCTCATTGTGCCCAGTGCCCATTCCCCAGATTTTTTCTTCCCTCAGTCCATCCCAGTCCTAATTCTTTTTCAAAGCTCTGTGAGTTCTGATTTAAACAATCAAAAATATCCCAATCTTCCTCTGAAAGAATCCAAACCAAATAGAAGTAATGCTACAGACCTAACCATTTGCCACATAAACCATGGATGAATATATTCTTCTATTCTAGAAAAATCCATACTTGATTCTAACCAGGCTATCCAGCTGACTAGAAAAAAAAACATGCAACATTCATTTTAAGGCACCCAAACTGATCCCTACATTTAAAAAAGGAGCCTTAGAGGCACTGGATTATTTTTACTTATGTTCCCAGGACATTTGTTACTAAAGGATGTAAATTTTGAGGCTAAGTCTTTCTGTTTAAAACATAATGAAGGAATTTGAGAAATCAAATAAGAAATTTGTCCTGGGGGTGATAGACTCGGTGTGTGTCTCTAAAACTGGTATCACAAAAGTTCACTTCATCTCATTTGGCTACTTCAAATTGCTCAGATATCAATCAAGTACTACTGCTGCACATATATCTACTGCTGAACAAAATATCAGCAACAAAGCAAACACCTTTAATCAAATAAATGTATTATTCTTAATATAATTAAAAGAGAATGAAGCACAGAATCAATTTTATTTAGTCTGAGTTGTAGGAGATTTTATACCAGCTCCAAACTACATTCTAAATGTCTGTCCTAATGATAATGTTGTAAGATATTATGTGGAAAACACATAAAAAACACAGTATCCATCCTGAATAGGGATACTGGCTGATTAATTGAAACATGTGGTAGAAGATTATAATTTTTTCATTCCTTGTGAAACCGATACTTGTAATGGAGAGTAAATTCATCTTGTTGCTGTATTTTTTCCTCTATTCCTCTGACAGCCCTTTCTTGCCTCTCTATATTTATTTTGTAAAAAAAGGAAAGGAACCAACAAGAAATCACAGGCTTAAATATTTATGATTGCTTAGGTCACATATTAAGCCACTTCAACTCAAAGGTAATTCTTTTCCTCACTCATGAGGCCATTAAGTATGACACATTCTATTTCTTTGGTTTTTACTATTAGTACTGGAGTCTGGAGAAAAATCATCCTCTTTGAACCAAGACAATAGCAAATTAATGACTTTTAAGTTGCTGGTCAATGCATGGACAGGTCAGACTTGTAGTATGTCATTGAAGTATCCTTTAGAAAACAGAAAGTCTCCATAAACATAGGGACAGGAGCTCCATGCATGGAGATATTACATAATAGAATGTTAAAAGACCTTTTATGAAAAGTAGTAGTTTAAATTCCTTTAAGTTTATCTGGGACTCAAATTTGACTAGCCCTAAATACACTTAAAGCTCAAAAAACAGGACAAAAATAGTTACCAGTAGTACATAAAACCTAGGTTGTGTGGCGATATGGGTGGTTTTGATTTTTTATCTTTTATTTTTTCCAATTAAAATTACTCCAGAAATCCAATTTTTTTGCAGTCAATATAGTATACTGTTAAAAAAGCCCAATTTTAAAAATTATTTATCAAGAGTCTACTGCTATATGGAAAGTTTAATGTTTCCCACTCTAACATATTTAGATTAATCTTCAAATAAAATGTTGTTCCAAAATATGGAGGAATAACAAAAAATAATTTCTTTTATCCAAGAACTGTAATTTCCTGTCTAGTTGAACTGAGTTTTCAATCTTACATTAGTTAAAATCAAGCTCGGTCTTTCAACTAACTAGTACCTGTTTATCTGAAGATTTCCACTGATATTTTAAAAATCCTACAGCTGCTTGTATATGCATGTATATTTCAATGTAAGAGTAATTTGTTGAAAGGGAATTTTATTTGAGCTCCTGTAAACAAGGGTCATAAGAAACTGAAATAAATAAATTTTGAAATAAAAGACACCTTTCTGTACAGATTTTAGCACCAAGTTGCTATGATTGACATATTTATTTGTGTGTAGATAATGCCTTTCAAAATGGCATAATGCAAATATTTTGCACTAAGTAAATATTGTTTCATTTGAGAATAGAAGAAACATACAGTCAACAGGAAAACATACTGGATGTAAAGAAATATGGGAAAATTGAAAGCAAACACTTTTTTTTGCATAAATTTTCTCCATATTAAGTCTATTAAACTATTTTGGTTTGGTTTGTTTTTTCCCTTCTTCAGAGCTAGCATGTAAGTTTCAGTAAATGTTTTTGGGCTGTTTGTCAGAGTACATGTTATCTGAATGAGAACTTAGAAAGAAAAATAACTTTTTTATTTCTAAATTGTCCACATATGTGGGTATTTTATTATTAGTTATTGTCGGTTTTTTACCTGCTTTAACATTATTAAAGAGGTTATTTTCTGAAATATGATGCCCTCATCAATTTGTGTTGCTTCAGCAAAAGTAAGTCACTGCAAAATTGAGCCCTAATATAGTCTGAATATTTTGTTAAATATAGGGTACAGGTGGCCATTCTACACATATTTTTCAAAAGTAGACGAGGTCACTTCTGTGCAGGGCAAGTATTTGTAGAAAACATTTCCTTTTCCTGAAAATGAGATTTAACTGCTAGTTGTCAAAAGTACCATTACCAGATGAAAAACAACTTCAATAACCTCCCTCCAGCTTCCCTTATCTATATTTTAATATTAAAATTTTTATAACTATATTTGTAATTAAATATATTATTAGTATATTTAAATATAAAATTCATGTTCCAGGGTGATGATGAGAAGTGGAAGTGCCACGCTTGGATAGTATAAACGGAACTTTATATTTTTTTTGGTTGCAGTTTTCAGTTCTGAGACTCCATTGAGGCCACTGATTAGAGCAAGGAAATCTCCACACAAAAAAAGAGATGTGGGGAATAACTTATTAAATATTTTTTGTGGCTCCCCAAGATAGATGATGATTGTATATCCTGTTTCAAGAATGATGTTGAGCTTTGTTTTCAAGATTTAGTAACTACTATACACTCAGATAGTAGACACAGTGAGGGCAGACAAGAAATTTCTCCTTATGTATTTAGGTCTTCTTCTCTGTCTACTTGTATCTACTTCAATTTTTTTAGCTTCAGATATTTCTTCAGAAAACATATAATCTCTGTTTTTTTAATATTTTCATTGCATATTAAAGGAAAAGGATGAACGATTTTTTTTTAAAAGATTATTCAAACTGTTGTAGCCAAATGCTGCCTCATACTTTCGTGACTTATACCTGGAAGTCACTAAACTATCAGTTTGCAAAACATCCTTAGATGGGTAGAGTTGGCATGACTATGACTCATTTAATCCAAAGCCCTCATGGACAAAGTTAAAGAAAAATATTAGGCAGGAGATATCAGGCAATAGACAAGTAACAGAACACTATGATACAGGTCTGACCAAAGTTGAAAATAATTATTTAAATAATTCAGTTTGAAAAATTGACTTACAAAATCCTCTGAATAGAGGTTCAGTAACCTCCTGTATCAGTAAACCAACTTGATTAATCAAATACAGGCTCACACATGCACTTTTCTTCTTAAAGGCAAAGGGTTTCCTGGTCTGTTCTTGTTAAATCCAAGAAAACTATTAAGTGAAATTCAAGAGAATTTTTTTATTTGGTGGAATTAATTTATTAGTTCATTAGTTCTTCTATTAAGATGTTCCCGTTTTTAAAAGAGACTTCTTGTAAAATTTAGTAGGTAATTAGAAAAAGATATTAACTTTTCATTGCATCAGATCATGATTATTTGGGGCACTAAAATCATCTCAAACTTCTGTTTAATGTATAATAATTGTGTCATACATATGCGCAGATATACTTAACAAAGTTAATCAATGAACTTTTATCATCAAAGTGTGGTTAAGATACATTAATTTAATAAGTAGGATTTGTTTTATCTCTTCTGGTTTTATTTTTGTCAAGGGTAAGAAATAGAGAAGTCAAAAGGAAATAG
Source organism: Cettia cetti (assembly GCA_013401135.1). Classification (NCBI taxonomy): domain Eukaryota; kingdom Metazoa; phylum Chordata; class Aves; order Passeriformes; family Sylviidae; genus Cettia; species Cettia cetti. The sequence goes on along the minus strand of VZUI01036458.1, from coordinate 40,014 downwards.
ATTCTTGAATTGCATAATGACAAAGAACCAGACAGAGTTCCTTCAGTGTAACTATCATAGAACCATAGAACCAGGTTAGAAAAATCTCCAAAACTGAGTCCAAGCATTAACCTGACACTGCCAAGTCCAGAACTAAACCATATCCCCAAATGCCACATCTACACATCTCTTAAGTATCTCCAGGGACTCTACTTCTTTCCTGGGTAGTCTGTTTAGTGTTGTCAGTGCTTGACAATCCATTTGGTAAATAATTTTTCCATAATATCCAATCTAAACCTCGCCTAGTGCTACTTGAGGTTGTTTTCTCTTGTCCTTTCATTTGTGACTTGAGAGTAGATACTGACCCCCAGGTGGCTACATTCTCCTTTAAGGTAATTGAAGAGAGAAAAAAAAGTTTTCCCAGAGACTCCTTTTCTCCAGGCTAAACAACTCCAGCTCCTTCAGCCACTCCTCATAATACTTGTTCTTGGTCACACAGAAAGACAAAAAGTCACAGTCCCAGCAGTCCCCTTTCCTCCTTCTTCCCTTCTCTTCAGTGTTGAGAATGGTGCCTTATGGTAGGAAATATCCCTCTGATCACTTGGGGTCAGCTGCCCTAGCTCTGTCCCCTCCCAACCCCTTCTGCACCCCCAGCCTGATCTCTGATGGGATGAGAGGCAGAAAAAGCCTTGGCTCTGTGCAAGTGCTGCTCAACAAAAACTAAAATAGGTTTAACAACACTGTTTTCATCACAAATCCAAAACATGGTTCCCCTACCACGTACTGTGAAGAAAATTAACTTTACCCCACCCAAAATCATTACACTTGCTCTTATCCCATTTTACAGGATAAGAAAAGTAACATATGCAACAGATATAAGTTATACTTTAATGGTATAGATGATATTCACATATTTATATAATACATTGCACTTTCAATCCCTTTTTTGATTAACATAAGTTCTGAATTCCAGAGTAGCTATTCACACTTCATAATTTTATATTAACTTTCTAAAAGTGCTCTCTAGTATTAGGCTAAAATTTAGTGTATTTTATTTTCTTTGAGTTTATGTAAATTAATTGGTTCCTTATGCTTTCCCTGAAGAGTAAGAACAAATGGATACCAGTAAAAAAATGCAATCATTTCTTTCATAATTAAGACTGAAATTCAAAAATATTTCATTCTTGAACTACTCTCCCTAGATTCTAAATATTTTCACTGTAGCTCAGAAAAATTAATAGTCCAAAGTAAAAAACCAGTTTGGTCATGAAGACAAAATAAGTGTTTAGATCTGTATACCTCCATATTTTACATGAAGACTATTTTCAGCCTAATGTTATTGGTGAGATAAAATTTTCTTCCTTTAAAAGATTCTATATAGCTACAACTACTGCTCACCTATAATTCTATTTTCTGCTTGATTATTTATGGATTTAATTCAATATCTGGTTTAAATGAGGTTTACTTCAAGTTCCTTAGATTATATATGACTGATACTTGAAATCAATAGTAAAGGTTCACTGCAACAACGACAAGCATTAGAGAAAAATAAATGTCAGTTTTATAATAAGGTTGGTTTAAAATGTATGACAAAGGTATTGTACTTTAAAAAACCTCAGGTCCAAAACTAAAGACTATATAAACGATCAGCCAAATTGGCTAATCCTCACTTGAATGTTGAATGGCTGCTGTGTATATGAAATATCAGGATATCTTCCACTTCTTTTGGTAGAACAACATTCAGTTCTTCTCCCAGTAAATGATACATCTGCACACTAAGCCGATCAGTAGAGCTAGGAAATGGTCTCTGATATGCTTCAAGCGACATACCATTTTCTTGTTTTTACTCAAAACTACACCATTTAGGAACAGATGGGTTATCACTTTTTTTAGTCATGACTATAACATAAGCAGATTATTAATAGTATAATAATTGATCTGTCATCAGAAGGCCTAACCTTCTTAAGTTGATGGTGAAAGAGATGCCTAGGATTATAAAAACAAAGCTTTTTTTTGGGCTTTTTTTTTTTAATAAACCATCTGAATGTGTTACTAGGGCCTAACCCAGGTGTAGATTTTAAAATACAGTGACAAAAAAGGCAAGAAAATCACACTGGCTATCATATAAATCTGCATTATCTCATATTTGTTTAGCTGTTGATTCATTTCTTAAAGCAAACAACCATTTCCTTCCATTTGACCAGGCAGAATATTTAGGCTTCAAAAGCTGTAGCTTCATTTAGAATTTCTTTCTAAACAAAGATTTCTAAGTGTGTGTTTCAGCAGCTGTCTTGTCAGGTTTCTGAAAGAGAAAAATTAAAGCTCTACTATATTTATTCCATGTCTTCTCAGTGAGTGATCTAATATGAGAGTTAATTTTATTTTCTGTTTATCGGGAATAAGGCTTATCAAAGATGCCGTATGTAAGTAATTATGAGAAACTGTCACACAGATGGTGGATAATAATGTGTAGCTGGGGAGGATAATTTCTTCCTTTTGACAAGCAAAGAGAAATGGCATTTGACTTCTCTTCAGAAATGATAACACTCAGTTCTTGACAGAGATAGTCTGCTTCCATTTTTCTAAGCAATGGAGGTCTAATGTTGATAATAGTCTGCTTCCATTTACCTAAGGAAAGGAGACCTAATATTGGTAATCAACATGTCTTTCAGAAAGCTCTTCGCTACCCTTCTTCACTTTAATGTTTTATTAGCTTTCAAATTCCTAAGTGGTTACTCTACCTTTGGGATTGTGGAGCTGAGCTTGGCAGGGAGGAAATGGGGCCTGAACTGTGTTTACATTGTTTTCATTGACAGGAATTAGAGAATGAATATAGCTAAACTTATGTTTACTACTGTTCAGATGCCTTTCTTATGTACATTCCATTCTGAATATCTGTACAACTTGCAGTTCTTTTGGGATATTTGAGTATGTTGGTATTTCCTGGACTTTACTGATGAAGATTTATAAACAGTGAAATTGTAGTCAGTGTGTATAGTCATATGTTCAAATTAATTTGTTTGGTGGGGAGCTTCTGTCTAGTGTCTCTGGAAGGGCATTAATCTCTTAAGGCTGAGACAAACCTTTCATTGATTCTGTTTTATTCTACTGGCACACTCAAAGGTGCCTGCTCTTGCCAAGCCAGAAACAATCTTCCTGAAAGTCAATGAGCAGATTTCAAGCGGGACTGGCTTCTTCTCTAAGAAATTTTTGTAACGTGAATCAGAAAAGGCACTTTGGTGGACAGAGATTCCAGAAGAAGTTCTGAACATTTTGTCTAAGATTTTTTATGTTACTACTATTTTGAATCTCTGCTTGATTTTGTGTTCCAGGTAAGCAGATGGTTCTGTTTTTGGAATGTATTTCCAGCTTGTTGTGAAGAATTAATTGTCAGTGTTTGCTTTAACATAAATAAAACAATGTAGAATTTCTAAATATTTCCAGATTCGGAATGACTCTGATACCTAGAGATGATTTTACCAACTCTATGATTCCCATTTATGATTCCCATCATCCTAAATGATTCTGTGAAATCACTAAGCTACTATTTTTTTTGTTTCATAGTTTCATTTATAAATACAGACTTTAGCATGTATGTTGTCACTCTGGTTTTAACCATTTCTGGTTAAAAAGAAAATTAACCTATGGGGAAGGTAAAGGCAGGGAAGCAGTACAAGTGAGGAAGTGAAAGGCACACTGGCCCCCCACATCCAATAGAAGCCTAAAGGAAATATAAGAACACAAAACCTCAAGAACACTTACACTACTCTTTCTCTCTGCTCAGGCAATTGTATCAGAGATTCAGGACCTCTCACTGGATTCTTGAGACTTCCAGTATTAGTTTTATTAACTTAATTTTCCCTGGGAAGTTCCATCCTCCCACTTCTAAAGTTCTTGGTATTCAAAAGGAAGAGAGATATCTGGAAGAGATAAAACAAGATAGAATTTTGTAATTCATTAAATCTGTATTTATATTTTATTATGTCATGGTCACTTCCCTTAAAATGGTTGAGAGAAAAATATTTGAAAGAGAATTATAACACTTTCAAAACTTCTGAAGTTTGCATAAATCAGCCTTGTTTCTGTGGTGAATGCTATTTCAATCAAAAGCAGTAAATCAAATGGATGGCAAAGGTGAGAATGAGAATTAAAAAGAGTTTTGGGCCCAAAGCTATGTGTCTAGTTCTGTACACTACATGTAAGTTCACTAGCAAGCAGAAATGGTCAAATAAGAGAGTAGCTAATAGAAGCAAAAGGTTATCTTCAATGAATGGTGAACATTACACGTTTAAATGTCAGCCTGGGCTTCAGTGAAGCTTTTGTATTCAGCGAGAGGGTTAACAAATCTCTAACAAATACCGCTAAAAACACGAGATAAGGTGTCACTTGAGAAAAATAGACAAGTAGTTTTCTTACCAAAAAGTTGGATGGGGAACATTCAAGTGATAACCCTTTAATGAGAAAGAAAAAACTGCCCTTCTCCATAATCTTGTTTTCCTTTGTGTTGTCTACTTTCTCTCAACAAGAAATTTGTGTTCTGAGAAGCACTTCATTAATCTTTTGAGAGCAAGAATAGAAAGCTCATAGAGCACATGCTGTTGTTTTAGGTTTCTCAGGTGTGTTGATAAGAGTACAAGCTAATGCTTATTCCTGATAATCCAAAACTTGATACAGTCCTTGCAAATGTCAAAAACTGAATTATGGAAGGACTTTACAATGCACAATACAGAGTAACATGAATTATTTTGCAGATTTCTGTAGATACAAACTATCATCATATATGGATGTGTCTTATGACAGTTAAACTCTGGTCTTCTAAAAATTGTCATAGTGCAGTTAACAAAGAGAATATCCCAAAAGACAGAAGCTATATATAAAATCAGATATTCTTGGATCTAAGCTTAAATAAGTTAAGGCATTCTAGTACATACTATAGCAGAAATTGTAGAATCAAAGAATATCCTGAGTTGGAAGAGACCTATAAGGATCACATAATCAGAGATTTAATGAGGTTGGAAAAGACCTGTGAGATCATTGAATCCAACCTATGACAGAACACAACCTTGTCAACTAGACCATGGAGTGCTACGTTCAGTCCATCCTCAAACACTTCCAGAGACGGTGACTCCACCACCTCCCTGAGCAGCCCATTCCAATGCCTAATCACCCTTTCTGTGAAGAAATTCTTCCGAACGTCCAACCTAAACCTGTCCTGTCACAAACTAAGACAGTGTCCTCTCAACCCATTGTTTGTTTCCTGGGAGAAGAGGCTAACCCCCACCTGGCTAAAACCTGCTTTCAGGCAATTGTAGAGAGTGATAAGGCCACTCCTGAACCTCCTTTTTTCTAGGCTAAACAAATCTAACTCCCACAGCTGCTCCTCATAGGATTTGTGCTCCAGACCCCTCACCATCTCTGTTGTCCTCCTCTGAGTTCCCTCCAGCACCTCAATGTCCTTCCTGGATTGACCTGCCCAGAACTGGACACGGGGCTCATGCTGTGGCCCCACCAGCGCTGAGTACAAGGGGACAATCACTGCCCTGCTCCTGCTGGCCACTCTATTGCTGGTGCAGGTCAGGATGCCCTTGGTTTTCTTGGGCACCTAGGCACACTGCTGGCTCATGCTCAGTGGCTGTCAACCAGTACTCCTAGCTCCTTCTCTGTTGAGCCACTCTCTCCTCAGTCTACTGTGCTATATGGGGTTATTGTAGCCAAAGTGCAGGACCTGGAGCTTGGTGCTTTTAAATCTCATACCACTGGTCTCAGCCTATCAATCCAGCTGGTCCTGATCCCTCTGCAGAGCCCTCCTACCCTTAAGCAGATTGACATTCCCACTTAGTTTGTTGCCATCCACAAATTTACTAAGGTTAGAATCAATCCTCTCAATCCAGATCATCAATAAAGAGATTGAATAGGGCTGGGCCCAGTAATGATCCCTAGGGAACACCGCTAGTGATCAGACACAAAATGGATTCCATTCACTACCACTTATTGAGTCCAGCCAGCCAGTCCCTTACCCAGTGAAGAATGAACTTGTCTAAGCCGTGGGCTGCCAGCTTTTCCAGGAGTATGCCGTAGAAGATGGTGACAATGGTTTTGCTGAAGTCCAGGTAGAAAACAGCCACAGGTCATTGAGTCCAGCTCCTGGGTATTTACAGCACAACCCAAAAATCACCATGTCCCTGCAAACATTGTCCAAGTACTTGACAAACTTGGTGCCATGACCACCTCCCTGGAGAAACCGTTCCACTGTTCCAGTGCCCAACTACCTTCTGGGTGAGGGATCTTTTCCTGATATCCAGTCTAAACCTCCTCTGACACAGCTTCATGCTTGGGTCCTGTCACTGATCACTGCAGAGAAGAAAGCAGTGCCTGCCCGTCCGCCTCTCACAAGGAAGTTGCAGACTCAATCTCCTCTTTTCTGAGCTGAATAAGCCAAGTGATCTTGGTTGCTCCTCATGAACTTCCCCTCTAGATCCTTCACCATCTTCATGCCCCTTCTTCAGATGCTCTCTGACAGCATTAGATCCTTCGTATATTGTGGCACAGAAAATGCACATGATCCAGAGAGTTATTTCTGGAAATGCTTTAGTGGCCAACTTTTGCTTAGCCACTAGCTTTAATGCAATCACCTTATAAACAGTTATTAGTAAAAGGAAACACTTGTGTAAGTTTTTGAGAAAAGGGTAATGCTCACAAGGAATAATAAATAAGTGGATGTGGAATCTGGACTCCACATAAAGGCTAAGAAATTTTGCTTCTATTTCTTCCTAATCACAATGTTTTGCAGTAAATGTGAATAAGGACAGATCATAAGTAATAGACACATAACAAAACATGAAAAAAACCTCTAAAGGTAAAAGTCTCATAACACTGAAGAGTTTTTCTTAATAATATAAATAGAGGAAATCACTCAATTACAGCCCAAAGAACAAGGTTAACATGTTTCTCACAAAGAGTAGCTAGACTCAGTAAAAAAAGCCAAGTGGATCTTTTGTATGTATTGTTTTTCAAGCAGAAACAAGACTAAAATTCAGCTAGAAATACTGAGAAGTTTTAAATAAAATGGATTAATTCCTGTCTACCAAAGGAAAAACTATTCATAAAATAAATAAGTTACCAGAGCAGAAATTAACAGCCTAACAATTAATTGCAGGAACAACGCTGCACGGAAGTGAAACATGAGTTTCATTGGTTTTTCTACCACAAATTTAGCAGCTGAACATGAGGATTGTTACTTGTTACATTCAGAGATGAATGAATAATTAAAAGACAAAACCAACAATGAATAATTTATTCAATGAATTTGGCTGGGTTATTTTTTCTACAGCCTAATTATCACAACTTTCTTAAACGTATTCATTATGCAAATTAATTCAGCTAATAGTAATTTACATTCTTAAGAGATTGGATTTAATTATCCAAAGGGTATGTTGCTTCTAGTGTTTTTGACTGGTCAAAAAAAGTGAAACAAAATAGCTTATATCACCTGATTGGATAAATAAATAACCAGTTAGTGAAACTATACAGCAGTATAATTGTCATCATGTATAGCCAAATATAAGCTTTGAAATACACCTTTTAAACAGTTATGCTGATGTGTTAACCCTCAGACATTTTCTTTCAAGAAGCAAAAGGAATTAATTCAAAACTTGAAATAAAATATATTTCCTTAGCTCCAACTCTCCATCTACTTTCTGGAAGCTGACAGGACTTTTTAAGAAAATGAACCTTGTATATTTACCTGTCATATCACTAAAAAACTGTTGCTGACCACTCTTACAATCATAACTCTCAAGTAGAGGGACCATTGCTATGACCCAGGACAATTCTACACAGTTTAGTAACTCAAATTCCAATGCAGTGAAATATGTTCCTTTAAAACTGCTACTTACGAAAAAAAAAAAAAAAAGTCTATTACTATTTTAGTACATGAAAAGGGCTGGAAATTGAAAATATTTCAAGATTTATCTGTCAATGGTTTGCCTTCAGACATACCTCTGCTTTTCACCAAAGTGCATCTCTTAATTGTAGTCAAATATGTTGCTACTCCTGACTCAGAACAAGTTCATTAGGTGACTACCTTATAAAGGCCTACTACACTCATTTGCTGAAATTTCGAGTTTGAGCTTTAGCAGTAATGTCTCAGAAAAAAATTGTTTTTCCACCCATTGCCAGAAACAAGAGGCTTCTCTTTGAGTCTTATAGTTCCCACGACAATTAATGCTTACCTTTGAAAAAATGTCAGAACTTAAACAAAATATCAAAAAAACAACCAAATGTTTTGATCTGCTAGATTATATATTTCTTCCCTATAAGTAGAATTATTTGTTGATAGTATTGTCACAGTTGCTCTGAGACATTTAATATTTTTAAAGCATATAGAAACACAGACAATTTTTAAGTTTTTGAAATAGCTAGTGGTAGATCCTTTCATAGTTCAAAACTCATAATAGCCTACATACAATCTCAAAAACTAAGTAACAAGTTCATAAAAAACCCACCCAAATAATAAAATTTCTGCCATATGATAAAGTGAGAAGCAAAACAAAGCTAATTTCCTGTAATATAGAACATCAAGTTTTCTTGATTTTCAGTTGTCTAGGGAATTCGGAATTCTTAGCACTGCATGTCATTTGCAGATAAAAGGTGTTGTGAAGAAAGGCAAAGAATGCCACAGCTGAAAGCTTAAGCTCATTTGAGCTGGCTAAGTCTTATTTAAAGGCAAAACTATTAAACTGAAGCAGAAAATATTTTACTGTTTTTCACAGTAAAAGCAGATTCTTATTGATCTGCAAAGTCTTTTTGAGTCTGGGCTAAGAATTAAGGTATCTGGTAAGTAGGAAACTAGTCCATGTTGCTGTGGTGTACATCACATGCAGCTTTCTAAGTGTTCTAAACTCTTCAGAAATTTTGATTCAAATTACCTATACGTTTCTAGAAAACGACCTGAAGGCAACTTATCAACCCAATATTGGCCATGTCTCATAAATGCAGTGGCTGGTAAAACCCAGAATCTGAGAAAGCAGACACAAGGATCTGTTGCTAACACCTCTGAAGAAATCGTGTTAAGCCAAGATTTTGCCACAAATGTGCACCATTGTTTTGTTTTTGTACAATGCACATGAATTTCAAAAGATGTATATGTCACTTGTAGGGTTACTGTTCTCTTAGTCTCTTCCTGATATTAAGTATGACAAACTGTTTTTAAGTTCTCTTTTAAATTGTTTTCTATTTAACTGTGTAACATGTACAAAGTCATGTACAAGCTAGTTTTAACCAAAAAAGAGGACTTTTGACCAAGTAATAATATCAGACTCCCATAAAAGGACCTAACACTGACCTTAAAAATTCAACAAGCCAGGCAGACTTTACACACCTGTTTGCTACAGAGAGAGCAAGATGAAAGAAATTAATTTAAAGCATATTAAAGTATAAGGCTTTATGCTCTTTGGTTTTGATCCTATTTTTAAATGATGCAGAGCAAAAGAGAAATCAATAACATATGGACTTACCTGATTGACTCCTTAGCAAACAGCCACTTGTTTTTAGATATGCTTTTATAGAAATAAATGAGAATGTCTTACAAATGTGCAGTTTACTATTTTAATACACAATTTATGAGATTTATTATTTCAGTTTCCAAAAGTAGTTTGTAGAACATAAGGCAGCATTACTTATTCAAAATACGTGCCATTACTCACAATAAATTCAATAAAAGTAATAAAATAGGTAGTTTACTTTTTACACTTCAACAACCCTTTCTGTCCTAAAAATAAAAGGCTTAAAAAGTCAGAAAGAATCATTTTGACAACATCAGAGTAGTCTGAAATAGGCCACTGCATGAGTAGTTCAGGTTGTCAGCAGTTATGGTGGAAAACACATTCACTTCCAACAACACAATAATGTGACTTTTACTCATAGAGAAAGTTTCATCCTAAAAGGTATTATAGTATCCTAAAATTTATTATAGAGGGTTACTAAGTACGTAATTTTGTTTGCTGAGAAAGGGACTCCACATCAAATGGAAAACATTGTCATTTAATGAATGGAGCAGCAGATCAGAAGCCAGGAAACTTCTATTCTGTTGTGGGTTTTGACAACAGACTCCTGCATGTTTTTTGACAAGTCATAGATCCTGTGGTTTTCCCCTGATCCTTTGCATTTCTGATCTCCTTATAAGGTTCTTTTTTCAGAGACTGGATATTTTGATCCTGCAAACAGCAAGTAGTCAAAGAGACGGGCTTCAGCTTAGTGAGGTCCCCTGTTCCTCCCCAAAAAAGTGCTGTGAAAAGCAGAGTAAGCTAAATTACATTGAATTTTATGTGTGTGTATGTTTTATTTTTTTGCAGAAAGTCCCACCAGTTCTTGGTTTAACTAGAGTTTCTGCACATTGCTGCTGGTGTCAATAGTATAGTGAAAAGTATTCTAAAAGTTTCTTATTTAAGAAATTTAAACGTAGTACAGATCTAAAGCTAAAGCTCCTACAGCTTGGGGAAAAAAAAGTTCAACACATTATGTTATCTCAGAAAAAGCTTTTTAATTTTACATTTCTGTAAAAAGGGCAAAATTCACAAGAGCATTGAATAATGAGAGAAAATTACCATTAGAATATCCAGGTGAAAGAAGTCTGCTATGAGTGTTTTTTCACTTTTAATTGTTCAAGTATAATGTTTTTGGATGCATTTAAGGCATTTTTAACTAACTCCTGACAGGTTATAAGGTGTTCCAGAAGATAAAGAAGTTACTCACTGAAGCTGTTATTACCTTGTGCTCTCTGTACTAGATGATTTCTTAGCAGTTTAAGAGATGCATTTGACACATGAGAGGAAATGATAAGGTATCTTTAGAGTAACACATATTATTTATATTCAGTATTAGTATGTATTATGATCTCTTTAGAACAATATAAAATACCAAATAGAAAGAGTCTGAATTGGTTGCATGATTATTCAAAAATATCTTCAGACTTCAAAGATATAAATTATGTCAATAGATGTATCTTAGCTCTGCTTTTCCCAAAAATGATGCTGTATCATAGGAAAGACTGTCTTACTTGAAATGCATTGTTGTTGCCGGGGCCTGAACATGAGACATTTAATTTATTATTTTAAATTAATAGATAAGATGTAAAATATTTTTTGTAAGTGGAGAGGAAGAATAGTAAGGTAACTCCTTGCTCTTAGAAAAATACAGTATGTGGAAAACAAGTCCAAATGAATACAAATCACAGAGTACACTGCATGAGGATTGATGAAATGCTACAGTTTCACCTGGATTATTATAAAAGTACTTGTAGGTGAAAAAAAACCCCACTAACAAAACCAAACCCCAAAAAAAGAAATTAAACCAAACACAAACCCAGTAATAAATGGAAGCACATATTAAGCTCAGAAGAAGTAATTGGGCAGATGAAAGACAGAAAGGATTGGAATACTTTTATTTAGTAATGATATATTAGCTTTTATAGCTATGCATTTTAACTACAATACCATCTTTTGACAAAAATTAGGAATTATATTATCTTATTTCAAAATTCATACAGATATTTACATTAGAGTTATATTTTAATTGTGTAATTAATTTAATCATCATCTTCAATTAATTAATTTTCTCATGATCTGTAGGAAATATGGTATTCTCAAATTGAATTTTTATATATAGGGTGCTTGCATTATGTAGATTAGAGGAAAAGATTTTTTTTTTTCTGGGGAGAAATGTTTAATTATTGTGTTTTAGAGATCAGTAGGAAAAGTGTAACCATTAAATTCATTAATTTAAGCAAATTTAAACTGAATTTAAAGCAATTGGGGAGACACAGAAAATTGAGAAGTGGAAGTTGCAGCAGTAATGCCTAAAGCTGTGTCTAAGGATGAGCTTCTAGCTGGCTCAGGATTCGTAGGTTAAACAGTACATGTGACACTGCCATACATTTCTGATCATGAAGAATTAAATGACACCTTCTTCAGACAACCAGAAGATACCTCACAATTACAGGCCTGGCTCCTTGTGGAGGACTGCAACCACTGCATTATCTGCAGGAGGGACTACACAGCAGGGCACAAATATCCAAGAAGTTTCACAAGTGATAGAGGAGCCAACAAGGAGAAGTGTTCTTCTGAACCTTCTACTTATATAAATATAGTAAAATATTGTGATGGTTTACATTATACTCACTTTCCTACTTTATCCTGCTGATACATTAAGCCAAAAAAAATTTATTTCATGAGCAACACAACATCTGCACAGTACCTGCAAAATGTTGTTATGGATATAAATAGCAAAATTCCCCAAATACAGAGGGTATTATTCTGTAATAAATAAATTAAAAGTAATTTTCACCTTGGAAAAGGGCATTATTCTAATAGTTACTGTGAATTTAAGGACAGACACTTTTTTTTCCTATCAGACTTGAATCTTACACATAAATTTTTAACAATTGGACTCATGGATTGTAAATTTCCCATCTTCTAATAATTTTTTGACAAAACCTGTAAAAAGGAAGAAGTAACATTCATTTACTAACACAAACATTTGTAAACAAATACATATGAATTAACCAATATTTTAAAATTGGACCCTGAAGAAATAAATGTCTGATTAGTTAAGCAATATACACAGGCTTGTTCAGGGTATGTTTTAGTACTTCATTAGTTCTCTAATCACTGTTCCTCCTCTCTTTGGCAGCACTCTTTCTCATTTATTTTTTATACTGCAGTAGCTTCCACATGTCTCATACACCCTTCTTTAAACTGTCAGCTATAGCTATGGCAGAGAGTTTAGTCTAGTGAATAGGACATGGGAATGTGCCTAAAACTCCTTGACTGGTGTTTTGGCAGCTAAATATAGGTTTATGGGTCTATGTGAAAAAGGGGATGGAGGAATATATTACCGAGGTACTTTCCCAAGTTGATCAAGTTGAGTTCCTGGTGACGGCTAAACTTTTTTTATTGCAGCTACTTAGCTGGGATACCCCATGGGTATCCCATGTGATAACTTTAACTACAATCAAAGTAATATAGCAGGCATTGCAAAATCAGTAATAAGGTATCCCAAAATGGATCTAAGATGATTAAGCATTGGGCAATGGTGTCCATGTGGTAGTTTGGATATTCTGTAAGAGAGAAAAACTTTGACAAACATCCATCCCCCTGATCCCCGCTAAAAGGACATGGTTTATATTTATTAAAAATGGCAAACATGAATGGGGCAGGAGGGGGAAATGTAAATATTTAAAATTTCCTATTAAAACTAGAGAGTGAATAATGCCTCAAAAATATTTTTGTCTATGAAAAATCTGTAACTTGAGAGTGCAAATTTAATACTTGTTTCTCTCAATTTCAGTATAAGCCATGGAAAATTCCTTCCTTTTGATTCCAGGAAATCAAAACTGCTATTAAAAGAGAGATAGAAGGGACCTTATCCTGACTATAGTAAAGGAGACCCCACTATGCATATCTGTGAGCACTCATCCCACTGGTGACAGAGAGAAAATCTTGTAAAGCTCCCATAATGTCAGCTGAAGTTGCTTCAACAATCTGCACATTTTCTGCAGGCAAAATATTATGTGAGTGCTTTGCAATTTGTTTTAGGTAAAATCAGACACATTAAATCATGTCACAAGTCGAACTTTTTTGAGCTGCCTCAGCAGACTAAATATCATTCAAACAACTCCCACACCAGTTTTAACCACTTTGATTCCCTTTGCAGTATCATCCTCAGTCATTTAACCAGGCTAACCAGAAAGCAAGAGATCTTTGATCTTTGGAGTTATAACGATGGCCTTTCTTTGCTTCTTTCCTTCAGGTTGAATATGAGGAATTGTTTTCTTTGGTACAGAAGCCTACTTATGTACCTTAATTCTGACATCCAGCAAACAGTTGACAATACCACTTGATAACAGCTAACATCTTTAGAAATTCTGGGCTGGATTGAAATGGAATTACTACATGATAATAGTTCTATTTGAATATGCTAATAAAGATATATGATATTGGAGCTATCCAGAACTGAGGCAGATAGGCAGCCCGTGAAATTTGCTTTCAAAAAGCCCACACAAATTGACAGCAGTGATCCTGATTATATACTGCTTTCTGAAGGATACCTGACCCAACATTCTTCATCCATGTCATGTACAAAATAACTGTAGTTGGACTGACTGGGTAATATAGTACTAGGAAAAGGTTAGAGACATATTTCAAGGAGTATTAAAGATCTCCGAAGTTATTTGTCTCAAAAGCAATTGTGTTATCTTTAATAGTGATCCTCCTTTCCCTATGGATCACTATGATTTCTTTCCCTCACCATTTTCTTTCCATTGTGAAGTTAATCTCCTTTATTTGGAACAGCCAACTTGAGAAGGCAATTGAATACAAAATAGAGATACTAAACATTATTCTCATAAATTGCATTTAAGTGTATGCATCTGTCTCTTTTATAAAACTCCTGCCTGCACAGAATAGCAGTAATCTGAATTAGTAGGAGGCTGTTGATATAGTTAGAATGAGCAAGAGAGGAGTATTTAAACTAGGTATAGACGTAAGAAGATATCGTTGAATTGCACAGTGGGTTTCAGTTTTTGGTCATAATTTTAGCAAAATAAATTGAATCAATTTACTTAAATTTTTTTACTGAATGAAACTATCAGTATGAAAAGAACTAATTTTAAATTAGGTTAATAAATTTAATAGAAGACCAATGTAACTCTTCTGTAAGGACAAAAACTGAAATGATATCTTTTTCTATTAATAAATATAAGGTCTCAGGGATTAAAGAGCTGCCCATATATATTTTTTCAAGATAATAATGGAATTCTTTTATTTCTCTTAAAAAATAAGAGAAAACCTACACTAGGTTTAGGATGTGGTGATGTCAGCCACCAGTAGTGCTACCATTGTCATCATTAGTTTCCAAATTGCATTTGCAGATCTAAACACATAAACAATATGATCCACAGAATGGATAGATTAAGGATAAATTTGTAAACATATATTTTCCCAACTCTGACAATCTTTTCCTATCCTTGCGTTCACATACTTTCAAAACATTTAACTGTTTATAATCGTGATATTGACAGAATAAATCTATCTCCTATCTTAAAACACTACATCAAACTAATAATTTCTACTGAAAATATCAATTTTTTGTCAGAGCGCTTGTGTCCAAAAGAACCTTATCATCATGGTGACACTTTAACTATCAGAAAAGGAATTTCCTTAGATCAGAAGATTTTTTTTTTTCTGTATAAGGTAAAATTTGCCTGTTAGCTTATCTTTAAGATAGACTCTTTCGTCTGAAGGTTGGTTCACATATTTTGTTTATTTTATCACTTCTACTTGGATTTTTTTGCCTGAAAAATAAGTCACAAAGTAATGGACCATCTTTAAGTGATGTGCCTGGTTCTCAAACTGTATCTTACAGAAAACAAAAAAAAGTGCAAGAAAGTAAGTAATTTTTTCCTTATTTCAACAGAGAAAATGACATTGTGGTCTCTAAGTTTGCCTTATTCAGATCTTATAGCAAAATCAAACAACAAGTAAACAACTACCAACAAAACCCCCAAACGAAAGCAAGCAACCAGTCACTAATTTTAGCTTTGTTTTATATCTCTATTTTCTCAACGACATGAATACAAATATTCTCTAGCTGTATCTCTAACCCATGTGAGGTTAAATCATCTTTAAAGCATTTAAAACAAGACTGAAATATTATTAATATACCAAAAAATATTTATTCCAGATGGGTTTTTCAGCAATAGCTAAAATACAATAAAACCAAAGTCGGAAATGTCTCCCTCATATTGTAGTCTCTGTATGACTATGTCAAAATTCAGAAGTTACATACATTGAGCATGTATATTTTTTTCTGATGCTATTTGCACATTTTCAGTCTATGACAGTTAAATCTTTAGTATATAATTTTATTAAAATCTGGTTTTTAACATCAAATAAGTTCTGTTACATGTGCCCCTCTCCTCCTTCCTTCCTTCCTTCCTTGTCTCCATCACTCCCAAAAACCTAAGGAAACAAAATAAACTTGAACCCTGCTAAGATTACCTTCTACAACTTGATTAAATAAGCATTTAGTTGTTGATACAACCGACTGGTTGACGATTGACGCTCTGTCTGCTCTGTTAACAGTTTGTTATCATAAGCATTGTAACCAATTAGTGTCAAGCCTTGTTTGCCCAAGATTAATTTTCCAATATTTGAAGTTCAGAATCAGTTTTTCCTGAAATTAATAAAAACACTTCAAGTACTTTAACTAAGTATATAGCTTTGAAGCTAAATCCTCTGGCATGTAAATAATGTTGGTGGGCTTTGGGTTTTTTTCTGGTTTAAGGATGCATTTAGAAATAGCTTAGTCTGTATGAACTAAAAATTTGGAAACCCAATTCAATGTTCTATTGATATAAATTATTTTCTAGAAAAGTTTTTCAAAAATTTTAATGATTTTTGATTGAAAGGATAGAAATATGGTCAGCAGTTCACAAATGGAAAAAAATTATGAAAGTCAATATCAGTTGTGTCCATCCTCATTATTCTAACTACATTGAAATAGGTAATCTTTAATAAGTTTCAGATGAGCAGTTTGACTCATTATTAGATACTATCAATGAATCTTTAGTTCTGAAAAGTACAAAACTCTTTATATTGCAACAACTGTTTTTAAGAACACAAGGTTGATTCTTTTTCTGGTTACTTGATTGATTTTTAATTGAAAATGTTAATACATTGAAGACAACAAATTCAGTTTCACAAAAAAGAGTAAAAAGTAAATTAGAGTTTTATTTGAGCTGTTTCATCCATTCAGAGAAAGTTTAGAACAGCTCAGTTGAACAAACTTCAATTTCTATTTCCATCATCTACAAAACAGGCAAGTGAATCTTGTTTTTTATTATGTCTGATAAGAAAGCTAATGCACCAGATAAGAAAAGAAAATTAACACACATTACAGGATAAGGATTCTTTTAACCATTTGTGACTGTTTGGCTTTTTAGGATCTGGTGTAGAGTGTCTTGTTGAATAGTTAGATAAGTGGAATGTGTTTGCGTGTGTGCATATATATCCTAAGTATTTATTTTTATATATATATATATGTGTGTGTTTGTGTGTGCTAATAATGAATATGCATTCAAAATATAATTTAGGATGTGGTTGCAATACAACTAAAATAAAATGCATGATTATACACACCCACCCCCACACATCCCCTCCTCCCTTGAAAAACAATTTTGCTTTTGGCCTGGTGCACATTTTTATTGTTATCTAAAGTTATATCAGTCAATAGAGTATCATGCCTAAGCTGTTACTTATTGTAATAACCATGACTATTATTTTAACATTATTTCTGTTCTTTTTATTATTATGAGATTAACAGAATATGTTATTATATGGCACATTATGTAGCTATAGCAATGGAATATCTTTTCAGTTTGGACAATAGTTTGTTCATTTCATATGAATAGTTCAGGTCTGGCCTCAGCCAATCTTAGTCAACAGTGGGACTGTGAAGAATTTCCATATGCAACAGGAGGCACATCTCCTTTTCTTCCTTGATGTGAAATGCAACCTGGGGGAAAAGAATAGTTGAAGATCAAGGTGAGTGCCTATATGTGACTGCAGGTGTCTCATACTGAGTACCACTCCAAGCCTTTCTCACTGGTGCACCAGAACTACATTGAAAGGAAGGCCTGGTGTGTACCTGCACTATTGAATATGTTTAATCTTTCCATACCTCAGGCTTTTGTCCCTTTCTTTCAGAAAAAAAAAAATATATATATATATATATATATATGTAGGAGTCAGATAAGCAGGGGGCCAAAAGAAGCTGTATGAGATTTAACCATCATGAAATGCTGGGGGTTAGGGGTTTTCTGTATCTTCTTTTTTTTTTTTTTTTTTTTTCTGCTTACAGTACTGTGATCAAAATATTTTTAAAATTCAGTGAAGTGTATTTCAAATACTTGACAGTATCTAGCAGTAGCTATCAGATCAACTAACTGAATGTATAGGTCAACTTCTGAAACATTTTAGCCACGGTATATTTACTCTACATTCAGAGATATTATCAAATACTGCAATTAAATATATATATATAATTATGTAATTATCTGCCTACTGTTTAGGCATCATTTCAGCATATATTGTCCATACAAAGTATCTAATCCAAGAAATCAAGTGCCATTACTATGTTCCAAATATATTTTAGAAATATTTTCACATCTTGCATGCTAAACTTAGTTTAATTTCCCCTTCTTAATATGTCTTAAATTGGTACTTAATTATCCAATTCTGTGGTAAAAACCTGAATGGAAAATAAATGAAAATACTGTAGTCTTCTAGAGTACAGACAAGCAAGAAATTATTTCCACAACTTTTGAGTGTGGTTAATTCCCACATCCCTGTTAACATCCTGTGGCATTAACATATCATGGGTTTAACTTTCTGACATAAATATTTTGAATCAGATAATTTGTATCAGCAACAAGCAGAAGTGTAAGTGAGAAAATAATAATAATAAAAAAAAGCTAGAAAAATCTCATCTCTTAAAATGTTGAATAGTTTTAGGCTTTTTTGAGGGGGTGAATTTCAAGACTTCACTCAGTAATGACACTGATCCAGATCTCAGTTGGAAATGTCATTGTTGTGGTTAATTGATAGCCATAATCTACTTCAGGGAAGCATATAATTTTAAATGGAAAAGTCATAGATAGAGGCCAATTACTACCATGGTAAATGATGAGCAATTTTAATATCAAATGTCATTTGGGGTCTTGTTATGTCATGCCCTTTCTTTTTTCTTCTTCTCCATCCTCCCAAGCCTGTCCCCATTTCAGGCTTTCAGTATTAAAAAATCATTATTTAAAAGATTTCTATGCAATTTAAAACACACTAAAGCTTAATGCCTTTAAGTTAACAAAATAACACCAAAGATGAAGTGAAAACAGCCTTCCAAAGAGTCGCAAAGGCCTGCAAGGCTGGTTGTGTATGCATACGCTAAATTGTGGGTGGAAACACATGCAGTATGCAGTAAGTGACATCTGACACCAGGGCCACACTTGCTGAGCCCCTGTGTGCCCTGACCCAGAGCAGTCAGCAGGCCAAGAGCTTGTGCTCTGTGTGGATCCAGCCTGCAGGATTTCAGCTTTCATTCACAGGGTGTTGGATGCCAAATGACAGGTAATGGAGTTTATGAAAGGTCTCAAAGAAGAACGGACAAAACCTCTCAAACAAAAATATACTAGATAATTATTTTTGTTTTTTCCTTTGGATTTTTGTGAGATGTTCAGTGTTTTCCAGTGTCCTACTGGGGACAGGGTGGTGCTAGAATCCATCAGTGTGGTTCCACTTACAGGATCAGGGCCCTATTTTATAAACATGAATTGGTAATAATTATTTACTTACAAATCAGCATTTAACTGATGTTAGAGCAGGCACTATGCAAGTGTTTGTTAAATATTAATTAATTTAAACAGGTAGATTGCAGGTTGTATAAAATAAGTACATTTTAGATTATATTAAATGCCTGATTTAATAAGCTACATATTTGTGCTCATTCTATTCAACATACATTACCTTTGTAAATGCAGGCTTTACTAGGCTAGTGAGGATGAAGGATTATCAAGGTATCACCTTTTATGTATTGTTTGACTCTGAATCTTGTTTCTCTGAAACACATAATTCATGACAGATTTGGGGAGACGTAGAAAAGGTAACATACTTTTTAGACCTGACATATATAACAGACTGATATATTTAAAAGTATGCACATAAGAAACCTAGAAATATTTTATTCTAAACCTTTTTTTGTCTCTTCTTTATTCTCTTTTTGTTAATGCTCAAAGCTAAAATTTGTATCAAAAATGTAAAAAAATATGGAGCAGGCCAAAGTTTGTAGCACCTATAAAATGGAAGACAGGCAGAGAGTAAGCATACTTTGCTTGTGCTAAAATCATAAGTGTATTGAGGCTCAAAATCTGGCAATTATTTGCATTTTTTTAAACATTCACACTACTCTAAATCTGTTGCAAATTGTGTTTAAGTGTATTAGAACTTCAAGATATACCTTTGTTATGTCCCACTTGACAGCATAATTGGAGAGTTTAAGCCTAAAATTTTCCTTTAGATTATTTACCTCTAATAATTGTAAATAGGATAAGGAGAGGTTTTGAAAAGAATCAAGAGCTGCATGAAATTACACAAACCATAATATTTTGGGGAGAGTTCTACTTTAAACAAATATAGATCATAACACCAATGCTGTTTGTATTGCACTCTTTGACCTGGTATTTCATAAAAATTAATCAAGTGATTGCAGATTTAAAATGGAAATCCTGCATCACTAGTATTAACACTCTCTGAGCCTCACTGCTCTTCTCCACTTTCAAAGGGAGGTTTTGCAGTCTGTGACCTCACTGATTGTCAGGTCATATAATCAGGAAAATGCTGAGTCTTCATTAATATTTCCTCCAAAGATGACTTTATGAAGAGTGCATCTTACACCAATATTTTAAATTTCTTTTCTTTTTGCCCCTCAAAAGCTTTTGTGACTGCCACCTGCCCTGAAAACTTCTCTTTTCATATATCCAAAACCAACATTTCGTAGGTCATTTGATCTTATAGGCAGTCTCTTACAGATAGTCCTAATCAGATAAACTTGTTAACTGTCATGGTATGCAGGGTTAGTTTGATCATAGATGATCAATTATTCTCCATACAACATCTGGTTTCCACATTAAGTGTTTATAGGAGTAGCCAGGGTTCCGTGGAAATAAAGTGTGAAAGTGAAAACTCTTAGGCCTTCTCTCCCAAAATTCTTTGAATATTCAAAGAGCACATTGACAAGATGGTGTACATAAGCTACTCTTACACTGTTATTTTAGGTGTCAGCTACTTTTCTCATCCTGCTTATTTCTTCTTCCAAAACATACCTGGTTTTCATCTCCAGATACTACCTTCTACATTCATGAACTTATTTCTCTTCAAATTCAGTTGGTTTTGTGTGGTTTAGAATGTTTAGTTTGGTTTGGTTTGGTTGTGGGGTTTTTTCTTTATTTTTTTTTTTTCTTTTCCTTTGTTATCCCTTACTATGGTGAAGTTTGTTTATTTGCAGTAAGGAGATTGGAGTGTATCCAAAAGTAAGCCCAAAGGCACTAATTTGAAGTTGAAGACAATTTTTTCCTTTAGGTCACACTCTCATCAGGAAGTAAGAAATTATTCAGTACAATGATCTGGATTGGGTACAGCTGATGTTTTAATGCCCTTCATTTTCTAATACAAAATAACTTATTCAAACACCTATTAATATATAAATAAAATGTACGATCACAATAATTAGAATGAAATGCAGAGTGTTTTAAACACTTGACTAATAATTTCAATATCTGGATAATGTTAACAAACACTTTATCATATCCTACCATGGTATCCTAATTAGTCTAACACTTATATTTATTTTCCAGCAGTGAATGATGAAACATCACAGAAGCAAATGTTACACCATGTAAGTTGGCTGCAAGAAAGTATTGCATTTGCATGTGTGTTCTTGTGTTTCTAGTGATGTAGCAATACTTTTAAATTTATAGCCTCCATTTCAAACAAACAGCATCCACTAACAACACTGAAAATCCATTTTCTTACTTTTGCCTACATATTGGAACCTATTACTTGACGTTTGGTTAATATGCCCTGTGTCCATCGGACATTCATAAAATCACAAAATGGCAAGAAGGAATGTTTATAAACTAATTTGCATTACTTATGATTTGTGCCTGTGCAAGAGGGAACACATCCATATTTAGTCTAGGGGGGGTAGAAGGGTAGAAACTGGGGGTGGGCGTTATTATTGGCTCAATTCCACACATACCAAATGTGAATACTTATGTTATTCCCACAAAGCATTAATTTCTTCACATATTGTAGACTTTATTCTTTTACCAGGTTCCAGATAGCAGACAGCTCTTGTTTTTCACTTATGTTTTCCTTTTAACAACAGTCATTAATTTACTGATATGCTGTCTATCAGAACCACATCATCTTGATTAGAGCTGTTATCCTAATCAAAAGGCTGATAATTAAGACTATCCATCTGTAGAGTTCCAAGTGCTAAGATGAGCTGAAGATCCTAATTAAGATTATTTAGGTGTTACTTAAATGCCATCATTTGATTCAGCTAATCATACCAGCAGGTACATTAGATTTGCATTAATGTTCTGCTGAAGCCAGCAGCTCTTTAAACAGATCAAAAATGTAGATTACAGGCACCATTTTCAAACATCTTTATATCAATATAATACTGAGACAATGCATTAAAGTAAATGGAATATTGGAAGAAAGATGTAATTTCAGTGTTTCACAGTCTGCTTTATGATAATCAGTAGAGTATTTAAAATAAGTAATTTATTTATGGAGTTTGTGTGTCATAGCAGCTCCAAGCTTAAGTTTGCATTCATGCTTCAAATATACCCTGTATGGATGACTTTCAATTTAATGTCTTTTATTTTAGCCTAAATGAAATGTTACAGTGTGAGGGAGTTCATTAGTTCCTGCTGAAAAATTATTAGATAGGTAGTTTGCAAATAAGTTATTGAAGAAGTCATAATACTTACCTAATAAGGAATACGAAGCTGAAATTCTCAGAGTCATGATTTTGTGTTTAAAAGGGAGCTGTGTTAAAATTATTTTCTTTTTTTTCTCTTTCATCCAAAAGGTAAATCTATTTTCATCAGAATTTTGGTACATTATGATTTTATAATCAAAACAATTAACTTTCTCTTTCAAGTTTAACCTGTAGATAAATCAGTTTCTAGGAAAAAATCAATCAGTGCTACTGCTGGTAATGTACAATCCAAGATCTTCATGCAGGCATGTTCTTTTTCTGCCTGAAGATATGAGTGACAACATGCCATTAGACTAAAGCCTGTACAAGAGATCTACCCTCAAAAAGAAAGGTACTTTGCTTTCAAAGTTCACACGTATAATAGGTTGGACATAAAAGAGGCTATGAGTACACTTCAGAGAGAGGTCAGCCCCTTAAAAGAAGGTTACCATAACAGCTTTAAATATATATAAATCAATAAATCTATTCAAATTCATGTTTTAGCTAAGATTCTATTCACCCACAGTAGAGTAAAAGAAGAAGACATCTTTCTTCTCCAACTACCTAATGAAGATGGAGCCAGGCTCTGCTGAAAGTACATTCTGCTTGGAGGAAAGGCAATGGACACAAAGAAACTTTAATCAGACACCATAAAAGCATTTACCCTGAGTATTACCAAATGTTCCACCCTTGGCTGTATGCAGAATTTGAATTAAAAAGACCCTCATCTGAGCTGAAACCCTCCATGAGCAGAAACTCACTAATTCAGTCCATCAGACACAGCCCTTTTAAGAACTAGAGGATGGTGAATTATTTGGTATAGAAAGTGTCTAGGCTTAGAGGTCTTCTAAGTGTCTGAAGTGAAAAGAATCACATTCTTTTAGTCTCATTCTGGTTTTCAGAGTCATATTACTATTACAGGATTTGTTCTGGAGGATAAAAATTTCCTGTATACATGAAGTACTCTCCAGTCTGACCAAGTACTTAGGCATGGAGATAACTCAATCACATAGCTGAATTTCCTTTAAAGGAGCATTTGCATGAAGATAATTAGACTTTACTACCTAGTTCCAAAGAGTGTTTTAGATTCCAGAGCTGTTTAAGAATAATACTCTATCAGTAGTGTAAAATACTGCCCCAATTCACAGAATACAGATATAGTTTTTGGGCATAAAAACTAATCCAAAACTATAGTTTCTGGGATATATGCTTATCATTAATCTGTAAAAGGGAACATTCAGTTTATGAGTTTAATATTTTTAAGATTCCTTCAGGAAAACTAAACTCAACAGTCATATCATGTAGAGAGGAAGAATGAAGAACATGAGTGTTATGTCTAAGGAGAGAGGGTTTAGTTAATTTCGGACTCTTAACTTTGTATTTTCTTGCCATGAAATGTTAATTTTGCCTGTAATTCTGAAGCTCTGCCCTATATTTTTCACTATTTTTGATGGTTTTGCAAAGAACTTTGCTTGCAAGCTTCTGATGCTATCCTTAATTTTATGTTAACAGATTCTATTATCTAAAATACGCCCAGCACCGATTGGAGATGGACGGAAATTTTCAGAGAAATTATAGCAATTACACCAAAAGAACAAAGATATTACAGTGTATTTTAGTGGTTACATTTAAGATGTGAATCATCTTAAAAAAAATCCCTTTTCTTATATTCTATTTGCATATAAACAGACATATTCACACTGAATTTGCATAGAAATAGATGCATTCAAAACATCTTTACAGCAATCATGAAATCACAGAAGTTACAGATGTAACAGTGTTATTAGTTCTGATTATTTAAACTGGGCATCTATTTTTCTGAGTGATTTTTAGGACAGTTACACACCATTTTGCACCTGCAGATTCAGACAATGGATTTAAATATTTAATTTAGATTCTGCACACACAGCAAGCATTAATGCCCAAGTTTTCCAGACTGCACTCAGGTTAGGAGAGAATTTCTAGAGCATTCAACACAAATGATCTATGTATTTAATTTTAGAGTCTCTGAATATTGGAAACAATTGGCAATCAACACTGATGAAAAGTATCCCTTACAGTTTTAACTGTTGCCTTATCTAAAAGAACACATTCCATATCAAGAGCTTAATGATTTTGCTTTAAATACTCCAGCAGTAGTATGAGAAACACTATGCTACAGTTTGTTAAAAAGTTGTCCAGGTTGAGAGCTAAGACAATTATGCCTTGCATAAATGTCTCACAGCATACAACTGTCTCCTAAATTTTTAATGTTTAGAGGTTTTAATAATGTATTTATTTTAAAATTATCTCACTGGTTGTCATTTGCTTTAAATAAGATCTCTGTAGAGAAAAGGGTAACATGAAGGTGATCTTCAGATAAGAGTTGTAGGTATTGAATCACCTGGTCCATAACATTACAACTTGTCTTTCTAGTAATTTTTTCATGGGTGGATAGCAGATAGATTTTTTTTTTTCCTTCATATCTAGACAGAAAACAGCATGCCTATTACCAGCTATCTGAACATTTTACTCAGGCCTCTTTTCAACTTAAAATGCAATAAATTTGGAGATGAGCAAAGCCAATATGAAGGAAAAAAAAAATTATTTCATAAGTTCTTAGTGACACCTTTGTCAGTTAACAACTTTTATAAATTGATGGAGGAATTTCTCTCTAAACAAAGTCATGATTTTGCTCAAGGCCAAGGAAGAACAATCTTTCTAATTTTGCCTTTATGTTTACTATAAATTCTTACTTTTCCAAAGGGACAGTGCTCTCTTACAGAAATGAACTATAAAGTGTTTTATTTTGTGCTCTGAGGAAACAGAATTCTCTCAAACTATTTGACCTAACAACAGAGTGTTCTTTAAACAGTGGGACCTAACCAGATACTTCTATTGACTGGTGCTAAAGAATTTTCTAAAAATATAATTCTATTGACTGTACCTGGGTACTTCCTAACACATGCCTAAAACACTTTTAATGTTGTTTTAAGATTGTGGTTTAAACAATATTTCCTGTTCTGATATTTTATTCATGCTGTTAATGCTAAGTTGATTAGCTGTCACTATAATTTCTTTTTGGAACATATTTCTTTAATTACCATTTCATCTTTCTGCAGTTTTTATCAGTCTGAAGCCATAAACCTGTTCTTGTTTTTACTACACTGGTGTGACAGTGGAAATTAAATAAACTGTTACAAAAGTACGTATTCAGTGGCAGCAGGTGGACCTTCAATCACAAATTTCAGAAATTCATATGTGTAAGACTTCAGAAAATGGGCTCTTGAAACTGATGGAAGTATATATAAATAAAAATGCAAGAAATGTTCCTGATGTGGGACCATATATTTAGTCTTTTTTTTTTTAACACAGAAGTGTTAGTAGGATATGCCGTTTAAAACTAGTATACAAGCCTGACTACAGCAGTCTTTGTCCCTTATAAATTCTATTATCCACAGTCATTAAATTAAGGATAAGGTACGTTCCTATGCATTTGCTTTTGTATCTATCTCTGGACTTGTTATCTGTGAATTTGTCTAAACCACTTGAAAACCTGATGGTATAATTTTCACCCACAAATTACCGTATCAATAAATTCCAGAATTGTATTGCCTCATGTTTTAAGTACTTTTAAAATGTTTATCTTGTACTAGCTTCAATGACAACCCCCTATATTTATTACCATGGGATTTGGCAAATAACTGTTCTGTATCAACTTATCCACTAACTTCCTGATCTTTCAAAATGTTTCTTACTAATTAGCCTTCTCCTTTTCAAGTTAGCATCCTAGCCTTTTCAAATTCTCCTTAAAATGTAGGTGTCCTGTTCACTTCTATATTTGTTGCCCTTCTCTATAACTTCTTTAACTCCATTGGGTCTTTCTTGATGGACAAGAACAGCTTTTAGTAAATGCTGATATAAATATTCACATATTTTGTAAAAAAATTAACATTTCCAAATAATATAAAATTCATTCCTCAGGATTTATAGTTTGTTCACTAAATAATTAAACATCACTTTATCAGGGGCTGATGACCACCAGCAAGCTGAAGAGAGCTAACCCTTCCTACAAATTACGTATTCTTCTAAGAAAACAAAACTTGGTCTGATGACTCAGATCTATAAGGGGCTTGCTGAATTCAACAACTGGAGAGGCAAAGCTGCAGCAGCTCCATGCCCCTGGGCTGAACCAGCAGTGAGGCTGAGAAGGTGTTCCTCATAGGCACAACACAAACCTTTGGACATGGCCAGATAAGTGCCCTTAGCTGCCACCTGTCTTCATGCACACTGTTCTCTTAGCTCTTTATCTCTCTATTTGACCTCACCTGCCTTTCTAACCCACTTTGATACTGTTATTACCCCATGTTTTGTTCATCTACTAAACATTTCCAAATAAGCGTGCATCCAATAATGTGTCTCATCCCTATGTAGGCAGTAACACCCCTCCGTTCAAACTATGCTCCAGAGAGTTGCTGCAGATTATGGTGGTTCAGCTCATGGAGTTGGGGGCATCCCAGAGACAGCTCCAGGAGGGAAGATGTTGGGATCTTGTGTCTCTGATTGGATTATTGGGTGGCCTCCATCTGCTGTCTCTCCCTCTCTACTCTGTTACATGTCTGGAGAATATTTTGATAACCTGGTGGCTCTCCTGTGTGAATGAAGAAGTCTTTAATGGCTCCCCTGTGGGAAGAATGGAAAAGCCAGGGAAGGCTACTAGTTCAGCCCCTACCTGCCTTTTTTGCTCTGTCCTCCTTTATGTGTTGAGGCCAGCATTTTATTAACGTAGCCTAGCAAGAACCTAAAGATTTTCTTACACCACAATAATGTAAGATATTAAAAGCCAGAGTAACTTTTGGTGGTGAGAGCCACTCACCACTTGTAATGGCTTGCAAATCCTGGAGTCAGCACACCTCAAATTTCATGAACCTTGATCTACACAGGTAATATTTCTGAATAAGTAAATATATTGAAAAACCTTTGTAATTGAAAAAAGAATACTCTTCTAATCCTATTTTTAATAAATATTTTTTCAATTAGGTTATAATCAGTGCCAAACTTTTTATGCACCTAAACAACACAGCTTGCTACTTCTAGCTACAATCCAGATGAATTTTCTAAATCTGATCTAAAACATGTCAAACATTTGCTGACAGTTCATCATATCCTATGCAAGTTCATTCAAACACAGAGGGATAAGTCCCATAAATACAGGAATATAGTTGGGTTTTGGTTTATATTTTTTAATTATAATATAATATTTTCCTTATTTTTGCAGGCTTACCAACATAAGACAAATATAATAAAGACACATGAGATGTCAGCTTTCCTATTATTCATTTTTTTTCTGCAAATATTCATGGTGTATTTTATTCATAGAATGTGGAAAATATGTTGCACTCTCCACCAAGAAGATACTGCTACTCTTTGATAACCTAACTCTCAAAAAGATCATTTCACAAAACAACCAAAAAACAACCAAGCTAATTGAAAAACCAACCAAACCCCAAACACAAAAACCTTATAAAGTTTGAAATAGTCTTGGTTTAGAGCAATGAGGACACTTGAACTAAATAATGACATAGAACCCTGATATTTTACAGTATTTCTAAGTTACTTTTTCCTTCCTCATCACTTTGTTCTTCATGGGATAGAAATAAAGATGAATCTTAATAATTCAGTTCCTTAAACAGTCTATCCTATTATTTTTCAAAGTAATACTTTTGTCCCAGTGTTTATTACTGAGCTGTCATTTAGCAGAATTTGTTTTACTGACACTTTCAGAATTTCAGACTTCACAGGCTTCTCCAACATGGTACTACAATTACAAAACCCATTAGAGAGAATATAATTGCTGTTAGTGCACAATGTTTGTAATATATATTAGGCATCAGATTACCAAAAAGGCATACATATTTAATGAACTAACTCTGAATACAAGGTTACTAATGATTAATAGCCTGAAAGGACACAAAAAGCAACATGCATTTTCCCCAAGCCATTATATGCCGTTAAACACATCTCAGAAATTATGGGTGAGGGGCAGTGAAAGTCAAAGGAGAGAAATAAAGTGTTCCATGAAATTATATATCAACAAAGATATTCCGTGCAGTATAATTTCAGCACTAGATTACCATGAAACTTTATGAATCACAATGCAATGCTTTTAGTTAAACTAATGATAATTGTCTGCATGATCTTCAAGACACTTTTTTCACAGGCTTCCTGCTGAGTTTAAGTGCAGAGCAGAAAAAACAGTTTGGATGCTCAGTGTGGAAAACCCAAATGTCACAGGGTCTGACTGCATTCTGCTTTTATTTTGAATGGGGAGGGTAGGAATCTGTTTTTATATTCCTTCTAAAAGCCATGTGTTAGAAAATGATTTAACTTGATGGCCATGCTGGGGGATAGCTAAATCACGTGTGGTCTGTTACTTTCCTGACCAAAATCCAAACATACTCAAATAAGCTTGGGCAGTTGGTAACCGGTGCTAGTCCCATGTTTGAAATCCTTGGATGCCAGTACCTTTTGATCCGTTGTGTTTTTTGCTGCCATGATTGCAGGAGGTGGAGGGGGAAGTAAAATTGAAAAATAGCAGTGAGAATTAAATAGTTTGCTATGTTTCCTGGAAACTTTTATTGAAAGCAAGGACTATGTTGAACTAAACTAAATGTCAGGATGGATAGAATATTCAGTGATATGTAACAGCAGGGTAGGAAGACACACTTGGACTGTGTTTCACTTACATCCCTGTGACACTGGATGAGGTTATGAGTTTCTGACAGTGCCATTTTACTGTTACTTACCCATTTGTGGTGTTATTGAGCTACATTCAGAATGGAATTGCTGGGAAAGTGTGTTAAATATGAATTACTAAAATAACGTCTTGAATGTAGTGATATTTCATGTTTTTTTAGGTACTTGTACAGTTCCTGACTTGCAGTCACCCTGACAAGAGAAATCTATCATTTGCATACACCAGGTTATTTCACAAAACAAGAAGACAGACATAAAAAATTATCTTGATAGTTCTGGAAAATCCATTATGTAAAACCACTCATACTAGCAAAAAGGGTCATTAAAGGAGTGGTATAAACAGTTTAGGAAAGCTAATCTCTCATCTAAGAAGAAACAGGTCTAATATACTTGATACAGAGAAAATATAAACAAAGAAGTCTGGCCTTCAGTCTTATGTGCTATAGGATAACCAAGCTGAGGTGCAACAAAGATTACAATGCAATTAATAACTGTGACTTGAGAAAACAGCAACTCTGACTGGTTGCCAGAGTTATATATTTGTTCTCCATGCACAGGAAGGAGTTCTGTCAGGTGATCTGTTAATCAAAGTGACAGGTCCTGCTTCCCTTCTCACTGACATTAATGTTGATGCATTTCTTTTCTGATATTTCATGTGTTTCTGCATGCCACAGATAAGAGTTTGCTCACAAATTCAGAGCTTTTTCTTGCATATCATCTGGATGATAAGCATTTAGGCTTTCTTTGCAGAGGGAAAGCTGATTCTTGTTGATAGTATGTAAGATAAATGAGGCAAAAAGTAAGCATTAATGAAAGGTTCTTTGCTTTCAAGCAGACATTCCATTGACCATGCAGCCAAATATAAATAAATAGCAAAAAAGAAAATTCTTCCCTTTACCACCATGTCAATTTTAATGACAAAAAGACATTTAACATTTGCCTTTATATGCTATGGTCAGCAGTGGATGAATCATTGCCCTTCCAAGTCTTCTGTATCATTGCAAAATACAGCAATTACTAACTTTTGAGGTTTTTGAATTTTATCTTTTCTTACTTGTAGGTACACATGTATAACATACATAAACAAGTAGGATTCAGGGATAAGGGGCAATTTTAAAAATTTAACTATTAAGTTTATTTTAACATGGAGTACTGAATTTATGGGAGAACAGAATAACAGAATATTAAGAATTATAGAGTTTCAGGTAAAACCATTCAAATAATGGACGCTTTACTTTTATATAAAACAGCACATTGTCCAGCCAGCAGCCAAGCCTCATGAAGCTGTTTGCTCATTCCCCCACCAGCAGGGTCAGGAAGAAAACTGGAAGAGTAAAGCTAGAAAACTCAGGTTGAGATAAAAATACTTTAATAGCTTAATACAAACAAGCAGGAAAACAGGGATTTAATTCACTGCTTTCCATGTACAGGAAGATGTTCAGCCATTTCCAGGAGGGCAGGGCCCCATCACATAATAGTTACTTGGGAAGGTTCATCTCTCCAGACATCCCCTCCTCCTCCTTCTTCCATGCCCCCAAATTGTATACTGAGCATGATCCCATATGGCCTGGAATATCCCTTTTGTTAGCTGAGGTCACCTGCCCTTGGCTGTGTCCCCTCCCAACCTCCAAGGCTTCTTCAGCCTCCTCACCAGCATGGCAGTATAGAAAACAGAAAAGGCCTTGGTTCTGTGTAAGCCCTGCTAACATAATAACAAAAACATCTCTATACTATCAACCCTGTGTTCAGCACAAATGCAAACCACAACCTCATATAAACAACTGTGAAGAAAATTAAAAGGTAAAAATCAGTTTTGATATTTCAATTTGTTACACATCAATGCATTAATTCAGTCAAAATACGTAATTTTTTTTTTTAAATATATCATTAGAATGTATGTTTTGGACTTAAAAAGCTAATTTAAACTCTATATCGTATGAGTTCTTTACACCTGCAATCTAGCAGCTAAATTATTCAGATCCTTAAAAGAAGATCTAGAGCAAAAAGGGTTTTTTCTATTGCTTGATTTTCCAGTGCTTTCTATTCTAAAGTTTATATTAACTGGTCTTTTTATCCATCTTATTTGACATACAGTCAGCATTGGGTAATCTCTAACCTACACAAACTCTCTTAGCTATCCCCTTCATGAAATTTTCTCTTGCAAGTATAATACATTTCTCCTTTTGCAATGATTATGTACGGGTGATTAAATTTAGTGCTTCAGTACCACATGTTGGTTAGGAGGCTTCTATTGCAGAGTAATATTCAGTATAATACTGAATGGCAAGTGGTATGTGTAAATTGATACCTGCCTACAGGCACTTGGGATTCAGGACATTTCCTTTGGCAACAGTCCCTGTGGGCAGAAATGGTGAGGAGACTTATTCCTTAGTCAAAGCTGAGTCTGTCATTACAGACCAGGAAGTGTGGCATGAAGTCTGGAGGCATGATGAGTGAAGTGACCACTTTACTTTTTAAGGATAATTCTTATATCTGAATATAAGATATTAAGATATCTTTAGAATAATTTGACAAAGCTGTGCAGACATAATCCTAATCTGAGCTGGAGGGTGAGTAATTAAAGAATAAAAAAACAAGTATATGAGGTATGCAGTGCAGTCATATAAAGTATTAACCTTTAGGCAAAGCATGTTCTCAGCAGTGGTTTGTGTCTCTGGCATCTCAAATTGCTATTCTTGATCAGAATCTTCAAAACTTGAAATAAATTAACTCACTCATTAATTATTTTCTACTAACACATACCTGTAGAATTTATATTGTCCAATAAATTTAAAATGGACTTTGCATATTTCACATATGTACAGGTTGCACTTCATTGACATTTCAACTGTTGACATATATTGAATGAAATATACTATGCTTTTTTATGCCTTGATGACAGATGCCCCTTAGACTATACCCTCTACAAAATTATTTTTGGAAATTATTTCTATACTCAAACTAAAAAAAAGTACAAGATTATAGCTGTGTGTTCTCCTTTTTTCATGTTTTCATGTTTTCCTTTTCTTCTTTTTTCCTTTTGTTTTCTTTTTTATGGTGGTTTTTTTTTGGGGGGGGGGTTTGGGTGTTTTTTTTTGTTTTGTTTTTTGGTTTGCTTGGTTGGGGTTTTTTGGTTTTTCATTTTTTTGTAAATTTCTTGTTTACATGTAGTGCTTGCTCTAGGTTGTTCACATACCTATACAGGTAGAGCAAAGTCACTGTTGCTAGAAGTATCTCTCAGCATGTACCAGTCCTGGCCAAGGAAGCTGACCTCCTCAGTTCAGAGGGGTGTGCAGCTTGCATGCCCATGCAGCCCCTTCATCGCCATTGCGGCTGACATCAGCAGCATCAGTTGTGACCGTCCCTTTTTGATGTGGATTAGTGTCCAGTAAGAACACAAAGGAGATCCTCAGAT
Source organism: Cettia cetti (assembly GCA_013401135.1). Lineage (NCBI taxonomy): Eukaryota > Metazoa > Chordata > Aves > Passeriformes > Sylviidae > Cettia > Cettia cetti. The sequence continues at coordinate 7,286 of VZUI01036458.1, read as the reverse complement.
TATTTCACACAGCCACTAAGCCATAAGATACTGGCAAGTTTGGGTTGCTGTTGACCCTGGCTGAATTTGAAATAATGACCGAGGTGAACAGGCCCATATCCCATTACCACCACTTGAAGTCACTCAGAACTTCATGACAATAACATCTTTGAAGACCTTTTAATTTGCTTGAGCATGAGTTTCCCCTCTTAAACCTGCGGTGAATGGCTCTAATCAAATTATGTTTGTACAGGCTATTACTTCAATAATACCTTAAAATCCTCTGGAACTTTTCCCAATGTTTTCTATTGCTCTCTTCCTCACCCAGCAGCCAATGTAAAAGTGAGTTATATTTGATAGCTATTTTTGTGACCCTTTCATTATTTGATTTCCTGGCTTATAAGTATTTGATACTGGTTTATGAGAAACAACACTGTCATCAGATAATATAGTAAAATACCAATCAATTTATTTAATTAAACTTTTATTTAATTGTAATATGTCTACTGTCTAAAACTTTCTTAAGGAGTCAACATTAAAAATCAAAAGAAGGGAAATACAGAACAAAACACTTTTCAGAAGCTTAATTGAATACGTCGCAACAGATTTTAGTCTTCACTAATATATTTTTAACTTTTTTTTTTTTAGTTGAAGTATCATTTTATTGCTTATTTCTTATCCATGGTAACTTACAAAAGCTGTTTCTGTTGCTTTTATGATAGATAGGAGAGTTTTTGATTCCTGCCACTTCCAATTGCACTCATTCTCTACACAGCTTACAAAATGTCCATGAAATAATATTTTATTTAAAAAAATCCGCCCACTTGAGACAAGGAAATTCCTAGGATTTCAGAGAAACACTGAAAAATTTATTAGCATCCAAGAGGGCACAACTGGTTAAAGGAATCACTTACCATTACAGAGTATACCACAGGGTGTAGCTGTATCTACCAAACTCTCTCAATGGATTTGTAAAGAGAAAGTCCCCATTAAAGACGTAGTTTCATGGTTCACACAATGCTGATTGTTGGCTATTTGGAGTACTAAAGAGCACTTCAATGTGGACCGATCCTCTGCTTTGCCATGGGGTTATTTGCAGCTTAGATATGCCTCAACTCTGCCCTCCTATGCAGAAATTCTAGGTTGAACAGGAGAAAACTTACTTCCTGAAGCTTTCATGAGTGCTAGATATTCTGTGTCTCCAGCCCCCTGTAGGTTTCTGTGTTAAAAATACTAAGTTAAGCATTAATTCATTGAGGTTTTCTCTAGAAAATATCATTTTGATCCCCAACAAAAATAGAGGCTCATTTCAGAGAAGTTTTGGTATTGGTCTTTCAACAAAGCTGTCTTCAATAAAGGAATAGGCCTCACCATTTTTGTGTCAATCAGCTTGGCCTGTGTGGGGGTCTAGAAAAAGCTGAAAGATTTTTGCATAAAGTTCTCTGCCAATTCTCTCAGCACTTTTATTAATACTGAAATTGAAGCAGGACCAGCTTAGGTATATAGGATGTCTAGATTACATGGGAATATATTATTAATTCCAGTGGATTTCATTTACTTTTTTAAAAGACATATGCTAATATCTTTATTCATTGCTATTTTTGAATAGTTAGGCAGAAAAGACAAATTGTTTTGAGGATGACAGTTGCTTGGGCAGCTTGGATTTACTGATAAGTCCTTCTAAATTTTAGAAGTTTCAAGGAAGGAACCTCATGAAGTTCAAATCATACATCCAGAATTTCCTTTTATCTTGATTCTGAAAAGGAAAGTAAAGTCATAAAAGCTACCTTTGCCAACCTTCATAAGGCTTCTATTACATTTAAAAGCTTCTGTCTTTGGCAGTGAGCCTGACTGAACTTTTCTTATCAATTTATCTTTAACTTAAACCTGACACAGATGTGAAATGAATCTGGCATTGATCTGCATCTAGCGATATATTGCAGGTGTACATCTTTAGGAAATAAATACTGCCACTGAAACAACTAGAGTTTAAGTAAATCAAAGAACAGTAAAATATTCTTATCTACATTTAGCATTTTCTTTTTCTTCCCATATATTTTTCTTCTTTTAACTACTGTGTTTATGTCAGTGATTTTCAAATTTTTCCCATGTTTCAGTTGCTGTGTAGTTTGATTCTTGGGTTGAAACTTGACTCTAGCTAAGCCTTCTGTTATAAATTAATTGCTAATATATGTCATTGACCTTAGAAAAAGTCCAGCACCTCAACTATGTAATTTTATTAACCAGTTCCTGGAAGCTCTAATAAACTGATTGACTCTACTTACCTTTTTCTTTTTTTAGCAGTGAAAAATCTAGTTTTATAACTATTGAATTCTAAGCTATGTTTTCTTAGTAATAGTTATATCTTCTGACTCAGTAAGATGAGATTTTGGATTTGACAATTTTTTATTGAGAAGGAGCTCCATTTTCTGGTTTTTTGGGTTTTTTGGGGGAAGGGTTGGGTTTGGTTTTGGTTTTTTTGGGTTTTTTTTTTTGTTTATTTTTTTTTCAATGAGACAGTGTTTATAAAAACTATATTCCTGGCAGCAACAAAATAGAAGGTACCTGTGGTATTGGCTGCTTGCAGCTGTGGAAAAATTTCAACGGTTAAGAAAACACAAACAATGAACACACAATAAAACCTGTGGAAATAGTGGGAGATGGGATTGTTGTTGGCTTGGGTTTCCTCCATACTTGGATGGATTTCTGCTGGGAGAAAAAAGTTGTTGATTTCTCAGTCCTTTGCATAACAGGTTTTTTTTATACTGAGCAAATTCTTCAGTATCGTCAGGTAAAATTCAAAGGAGTGAAGGGGAAGTCTTCAAACCTGCCATACAAATGCCAGAACACCCCCAGAAGTCTGAGATTTTAAAATCTGACAAATAAAATAAAAGCATAAAATCCGTATCTTTTTCGGTGTTCTATGCATTCTATAGTACTGTTCATAAATAAGTACCCCATGTTCTGAAACAGGTGCCCTCCAAAGGTGCAGCTTGATCAGATAAATCATCTTAACCGTTGGCATCAGGTAAAGAAAAAAATTATATTCTCTGGCCATGATGAAGTGAATCAAAATCAATGTTATTTTAGCTATGCAAAAATCTTTGGATAAAAATATAATTCAGTGCATGTTTATTTGATTTCCTTACAAAATCAGTATCCTCAGTGGTGATACTGATCTATCCAATCAAGTTTTCCTTGAACATTTGCATATTTTTTCTACTATAAATAGTTTGAACATCTGCAGTGGTAATTTATAAACCTCATTTATATTATTTATAGTACTTTTTTATTAGTTTGTCACTAGTACTTTAAAAAAAGGATCCACTGAGATGCACTGGAGAACTTAGAAATTAAGCAAGTGGTGCCAAAAATATTTACTTGACCAAAGGGAAAATCCACAAAGTAGTAAGGAAAGCATGAAAAAATTATGGACTATACGTAATGGAGATAAGCACTTAACATATTTTTTTAATCCTGAAAATGCAATTGTGTTTCTTTATAATATTGAAATTAGGACTTGACATTTGATTATTTTCTCTGTAGTTTTCCCCTTTTATGTTTAAATTTTGGTATAATAAGGAATATCTTTATCAGTGACAGTCCTAATTTTAGTTGTTTTTTGCCAGTGGCCATCTGAAAAACACTATCTGTGAATCTGTTTCTTTAAGGAGTTGTTTCTTAAATCAAAAGGACAGTATAAATATGTTATTTAAAATCTTTTAAGATAAAAGCAAATGAAAAAGCCTGGATTTTTTTTTCTCACTCTATGAGTTAAATATGACTAGATGTGACTTTAACAAAATCATTGGGATCACTTCTATATTTTTTAAAAAAAGACATGAGAATTAAGTTAGAGTTTTTATATCTTCCTAGTAATTCATCATATATTGCAGGATAAAATATGTAAGTCCATTCCTACCTGTCTAAATTAAGTAAATTTATTCCACTCAAATGATTTGAAAAGTACATGCTTCTGTGCTATTTTAAATATTAAAAATTTTCAATTTACTTGTTAAGATTGAACAAACCAAGATATTTCTGAAAATAGTTCAATAAGAATATACAGAATAAATTGTAACCTACTGTTCTCTTACTGAGGACAAAATTAAATAAAATTAAAGTATATTATATTCTCCAAATTGGTGACTGCAGAGAGTTTTAAGATTTTTTATGTGTTTCATAATGAGTGAGTAGGTAAGGTAAGGTTAGTATAAACTAGTAAAACAAGCTCTGCTCTGTGGGCTGTCAAGCTTTTAAGGTGCCAAATTTAGTAGTTCTTGAGAGGCTGCTTCTCCACCCATTCATGTTTGAGTATTAATATTGGTGGTTCATTCCTCAGCCCACCTTTTTCCTAAACTCACAGGAGAAAAGACACATTTCTTGTCATGTCTACAAAATTAACAGAAGTCATCTTTTAAAGACAATTTTTTTACTCTGTATTATGACAAAAGACATGTAAAGACAGTGTACACAGAAAAAAAATAATTTCCTTTCATAATCAGAATAGAATTTAAACATGCATAAAGATTATGTTTAAGTTGGATTTAAAATATTAAATAGGTTAAAATATTGCTAAGACTGGAGAAAATTTTTGTCTCAGATATGCAAAAATTATTGCTGGGAAAGGGTATGGCAACAGTGTCCAAGGCTCTACTGATACACAGCCTTGGAATAATGTCTTCATAAATGAAAAAAAAATGAGAGAATACCACCAACTGTACTGTGGAAAATGTAAAGGATGATTGGGAAAAAACCCATGACATTTTAGCAAAGAAAATATATTTTTTTAAAAAATCTATCTCTATAATCTATTATAAGCGTATTCTGGGAGAAAAAATTTGCACTTCACAAACAAACAAAAAAATTCCATGTTTATAAATATATTTCAAAAGTGTCTGTTTTGGGGAAAAAATCTATTTTACAAGGGAATAGGGGTAGGAAAAGATGGGAAAAGTATTGAGTGAAAAAGAAGCAATATGTGTTTTTGAAGTGTTTTGGCTCCCAAATAGCATATTCAATCAAAAGCATCTGACAACCTCCACATTGGAATCTTCTGCTTGTCAGTGAGAATACTGTGAAAAAGAGAACAGTTAATATAATCAATTCAGACTTTCAGAAAGTCCCTCCTGATGTTCAGTTAAGGAAGCCTGGTGCCATCATTTTGTTCCAGGAGCAAAGCCTAGCAAAGATCACAAACTGTCTAAATAAAAGCTTAGAAATGGAAGACATGGAGACTTGGAATCCATAAATATCTCTAGCTGGTTGTTGTTTTTCTTTTCCTTTTTCTGAATAAGGAAGGTAATGAATTTCACAGAATCATAAAATGGCTTGGGTTTGAAGGGATCATAAAGTCATTTAGTCTGAAGGCCCCTGGACAAGGGTAGTGATGCTTTTCACCAGACCAGGTTGCTCAGAACCCCATCCAACCTTGCTCTAAACAGGCATGTTCAAAGCAAGGCATGAGGCATTCACAAACTACTCTGGGCACCACGTTTCAGTACCTCATCACCCTCACAGTAAAGAATTTTCCTAGTATCTAATCTAATCTATTTATCTCTTTCAGTTTGAAGCCACTCTCCCTTGTCTTGTCACTACATGTATTGTCTCCATCTTTCTTGCAGGCTCCCTGAAGGTACTGGAAGACTGCAATTAGGTCACATCAAAGCCTTCTCTTTTCCAGTTTGAACAAACCAAATTCCCCCAGCTTTTCCTCATAGGAGAGATGTCCCATTTCTTTAATCATCTTGGTGAGCCTCCTCTGAGCCTCCTCACTGCAATAGGTCAATATCCTTCTCGTACTGGCGACTGCAGAACTGTGCACAGTACTCAAGGTGGGATCTCACAAGAACAGAACACAGGTGCAGAATCCCCTCCCTCGACCTGCTGGCCAAGCCTTGTTATGATGCTGCCCAGGAAACAATTGTCCTTCTGAGCTCCCAGCACATCTTGCCGGGTCGTGTTCAGCCTCTCATCCACCAGTACTGCAAAGTCCATCTTGGCAGGGCTGCTCTCAATACAATTATATCCCAGCCTCTATTGATACTGGTGACTGCCTCAAGCCAGATGCAGCACCTTGCACTTGGTTTTGTTAAACTTCATGAGAGTCCCATAGGCCCACTTTTTGAGCTTGTCCATGTCCCTCTGGATGGCATCACATCCTTCAGGTGTGACAACTGCAGCTTGGTGTCATCTTCAAATTTGATGGGGGTGCACTGAATCCTTTCTTCTGTGTCATTAGTGAAGATATTAAATAGCATTAGTCCCAATACAAAACCCTGAGTGACGCCATTTTTTATTGATGGACATCAGGATTCTGAGATGCTGACCACTACCTTCTGGATATGACCTTCCAACCACTTTCTAATCCGTCTAACAGTCCACCCATCAAATCTGTCTCTTTCCAAATAATTGAGAAGGATGTTGTGGGGGAAAATGTCAAAGACTTTACAGAAGTCCGGATAAATGATATCTGTAGCTCTTCTCTTGTCCACTGATGTAGTCACTCCATTGTAGAATGCTTTTTCATAGGAAATAAAAGTTAAATTTCAAATGAAAAAAGTAATGCAATGATTCATATACAGACTCAGTTGATAATTTTCTTGTTTCGTACTTGTGTCTATAGTTGTCCATTACTAATTTATAAATTAATGTAAAAAGTGAGCATTACAATATTTGGAAAGGTTGACATATGGGGGTAGCAAACAGTTTATAGGTAACATGATTTTTTATTTACATCACTCAAAATCAGACAAGAATTAGTAGGACATTGAGAGGATGTAGACAAAGAGAATAACACAACCGAAGACGTGTAATACTGACAAAGTGAGTCAAGCAGACACACTTTGTCCTACACTTCAGCCTATTTGAGAGCTGGAACTGATGGAATGAGTATTTTGTCTAAATGTATTAGCACAAATGAAGATTGACACAGGGAAAAAAAAGGAAGGTATCAATATGATTAATTTCTTTAAAATTGTATGGATTTCTCAGTTGAAATACCAGATTTCATTTAAGTCAGTCAGTTCAAACATATTAAAATTTTGATTTTATCTGCATATCTTTTTTAAGAAAATTATTAGGGCAAGAGCAAATTAGTTGTCCTGGTTTAGAGACAGGTATCTGCCAGGGGAAACTGGAGTTTTTCCTGGAATGGCGAATGTAAACCCCTTCCCTCCGAATTACTATAATTTTCCAATTAAGGGCTTTCAGGCAAAGATTTGGGAAGGAATAGGAATAGCAGTTCTTTACTAGGAATATTAAAATAAACAAATGTAGTAGTACAGAAAAACAAGCAAACAAAACAA
>VZUI01036456.1:0-40170 GCA_013401135.1 Cettia cetti | reverse complement strand
CCCCCCCGGCCCCCCCCGGGGCGGGGCTCGCTCCGCTCGTTACCAATTAAGGCTCCGCGCGCGCCGCGCGAGCTCCCGGTACCGGCACCGCCACCGCGCGGGGCCACCGGGACCCCTCCGGGACCACCGGGACCCCTCCGGGACCACCGAACCCATCCCGGGACCACCGGGACCCCTCCGGGACCACCGAACCCATCCCGGGACCACCGGGACCCCTCCGGGACCACCGGGACCCCTCCGGGACCACCGAACCCATCCCGGGACCACCCCCGGTACCGCCACCTCCACCGGATCCCCCCCGGGACCACCGGGGACCGACCGCCAGGTGAGGACCCCCCCCGCGCCCCCCGGCATTGCCCTCCCCCCGGAATCTGCGACCCCCCGGGACCCCGACCCTTGGACCGAGCCCCGGGACCCCCGGGACCAGCGAACCCCCCCGGGACCCCCGAGCCTGGGGTACCCCAAGGTCGAGACCCCCGGAACCTCCGGGACCACCGAACCCCCCCCCGGGGACCGACCCCAGACCCCCGGAGCGCCCCCCAGCAGGACCGGGGGTTTGGGGGACCCCCCTAAGGGGTGACCCCGTTTTTGGGGTGGGGGACCCCCCTGGAGAGACCCCTGAATGGGGCAGGGGATCCAACGGGACCCCCCCCTTTTTTGGGGGGGATCTGAGAGCGCTTTTTGGGGTGGGGGTCCCTTTTTGGGGCGGGGGTCCCTTTTGGGGACCCCGGAACTGGGGACCCCCCCCCAATTTGGGATCGATGGGGAAGCAGAGCCGGGGGGGGTCTCCCCAAATTAGGGCGACCTGGAAAGTGGGGAGGGGGGACCCCAAAAAGGGGGAGGGCCCCTCACTGTGGGGAGTCCCCGTTATGGGGGTCCCTCATTTTTGGGGGTCTTTTATCACAGGGATCCCCCATTGTGGGCGTCTCTTGTTTTTGGGGTCTCTCGTTTTTGGGGTCTCTCCTTGTGAGCATCCCCCGTTAATTGGGGTCCCTCATTATGGGGATCCCCCATTAATTGGGGTCCCTCATTATTGGGGTCTCTCTTTGCGGGAATCCCCCTTTATGGGGGTGCCTCATTTTGGGGGGGGGTTCTCAGAGGGTCCCCCATTATTGGGATCCCCCATTTTGGGGGGAGTCCCTCATTAATGGGATCCCGGATTTTCGGGGTCCCTCCCTCATTTTGGGGGTTCCTGGATGGGGAGGGTCCCTCATTAATTAATTACCCCGTTAATTGGGGTCCTTCATTATGGGAATCCCCCATTATTGGGCTCCCTCATTATTGGGGCCCCCCATTTTTGGGCTCCCCCATTATCGCCATCTCCCGTTCTGGATCGCCCCCATCCCCAATCTCCCCCCCTATCGCGATCCCCTATTTTTGGGATCCCCCATCCCGTACCCCCCCATCACCACCCCTATTATCGCCATCCCTTATCCCGCCCTATCGCGACCCCCTAGTCCGGATCCCTTCTTCCCCCGCCCTATCGCGATCCCCCATCATCGTCATCCCTTCTCCCCGCTCCCTATCGCGATCCCCCCTTCCCGATCCCATTCCCGACCCCATTCCCGATCCCCATTCCCGATCCCGTTCCCCGCCCTATCGCGGTCCCGGCTCCCTATCGCGATCCCCCATTCCCGATCCCCAATTTCCAATCCCCCATTCCCAATCCCCCATTCCCAGATTCCCGGATTCCCGGATTCCCCGTTCCCGGCTCTCACCAGGACGCTGCTGTCGCGGGGGTTGCTGGCCAGGCTCAGCCCCAGCCGCATGTTGTCCTTGCGCTCCGAGACGTTGGACAGCGTCACCCGCCCTGCGGAGACACCGGATCGGCATTCCCGGGAAACCCCGGCAGCCGGGAACCGCCGGGAACTCTGCCGGAAAAACTCCGGCCTTTGCGGGGTTGGGAAGGCAAGAAAAAGTTTGGGAAGATTGGGATTTGTCCCAGGTGAACAAGAAAGGAAGGGAAATTTTTTAGGGAATGAGGCTGCCGGTGTAACTCCGGGTTTTGGGGAGTTTTGGAAGGCAAGAAAAAGTTTGGAAAGATTGGGATTTTTCCCAGGTGAACAAGCAAGGACGGGAATTTTTTTTGGGAGTGAGGCTGCCAGTGTAACTCCGGGTTTTGGGGTTTTTGGAGGTGAGGGAAAATTTGGGAGGATTGGGATTTTTCCCAGGTGAACAAGCAAGGAAGGGAAATTTTTAGGGAATGAGGCTGCCGGTGTAACTCCAGGTATTGGGGAGTTTTGGAAGGCAAGAATAAAATTGGGAAGATTGGGATTTTTCCCAGGTGAACAAGCAAGGAAGGGAAATTTTTAGGGAATGAGACTGGGAGTTGGAGAGGAGGAAATCCCTTGGAGGGCTCAGCTCCTCATCCCACATTCCCGGGCCAGGGAATCCCTGGTTTTTTTTCCAGGGATTTTTCCATGGCACAGCCCAGACATTGGGAAGAGCCTCCAGGGCAGCCCTGTCCATCCCGAATGTTACCGAGCTGATCCCAAATCCCGATCCAACCATTCCTCTGGAAAACGCAGCTCCCCGCCAGCCAGAGCTCCCCCTTTGGGAAGCAAACTGGGAATCATGGAATAACTTGGGACAGAAGGAATTTGAAGCCCATCCAGTGCCACCTCCCACCATCCCAGGCTGCTCCAAGCCCCATCCAGGGGCACTTCCAGCGATGCAGGGGCTTCTCTGGGAATTCCACCTTCCCAGGGAGGAATCTTTCCCATTATCCCGGATTTTTTTGGGATAATTTTTTTGGGATAATGCGGGGAGGGGCCGTACCCAGGTTGAGCTTGGTGCAGTTCCCGTGGCCCTCACTCGGCACCGGGCACTTGTAAACGTCTCCGGTTTTCTGCTGCCCGTTGGATTCGTAGGGAGCTCCCACCACCAGCCTAAGGAAAACACGGATCCGTCAGCACCGGGAGAATCCCTCGGGAAAAAGGATCCCTCAGCCATGATTCCCTGATTTGGGAGTGGCAGGAGAGCATCCCGAGCTCAGTGGAAGCACCCGGAGAATCCCTCAGGAAAAAGGATCCCTCAGCCTCCATTCCCTGATCTGGGAGTGGCAGGAGAAGGCCCCAAGCTCAGCTTCTCCTGCTGTTCCCGCTGGAGCAGCAGAAAGTTGGGAATGGGGCCCTGTCACTGGGAATTCTGGAATTCCTTCCCACCAGCTGCAAGGAGCGGGCTCCTGGCAGGGAGGGAAGGCTCCAAACCCCTCTGGAAGTGCAGGGAGGAGCAGGGAAGCAGCTCCAGGATGGCCCCAAATCCCTGGGAATCGGCCAAGGATTGTCCCTGCCTGTGGAGGAGCCTCTCCAAAGGGTCATGGAATGATTTGGGATGGGAGGGAGCTCCAGGATCGGCTCATCCCGACCCCTTCCACGGGCAGGGACACTTCCCACGGCATTCCATGGGTGTCTCCAGGACATGGATAAGGCGACACCTCCCATTCCAATCCCAGAACATCTCCAGGACATGGATGTGGATTCCAGCAGAACCACAAGGAATAACCAGGAGCTGGTGGAACGCTTCCAGCAAATCCCGCTGGGATTCACAGGGAATCTTCCCCAGGAAAATCCTGGAGAAGGGAATTTGCTCCAACCTGGAATTGCTGTGAACGGCCCTGAGAGGAACATTGGGATCTCCAGGGGCGGGTGAGGAAATTGGGAAGGAATTTTTCCAGGGAAAATCTTGGAAAGGGAATTTGCTCCAAGCTGGGATTGTTACGGGCACTGGGGGCAGAACATTGGGCTCTCCAGTGGAGGGAAGGAATTTTCCTCAGGAAAACCCTGGAGGAGGGAATTTGCCCCAAGCTGGAAGTGGTTCCAACCATCAGGAGCCGAACTTTGGGATCTCCAGTGGACACCGGGAATTTTCCTGCTCTCCAGAATAAGGCAGCAGCTAAATCCCATTCCCCAGCACGGATCCCAGCTTCCAGTCGGGATATTTTTGGGACATCCACACATTTTTCCCACTTTTTCTTGACCACAACATTCCAACCCAGCAGCCCAAAAGCAGGAAGGGCGCAGGATCCGAGGAACCCATCCCCTATCCCAAAAATCCTCGGCACCACGAGCTGCTGGCCAAAATAAATGGGATTTTTTTTTTTTAAAAATTATTTTTTTAACTTCCCAAAAATCCTATGGATGCAACCATCCCCGTCTGGATCTCCAGATAAACAGGAGCTCTTTTGTTCCCAGCAGCTGGAAAAGCCACCGGCACAGATGTTCCCTGTTAGACCAGGAATTGTCATTCCTTAAAAATGCTGCTGCTCCCCAGACAAACATCCCATCCTTCCATCCCCAACCGGAATGGCTTGCCCAAGGAGAAGCTCCCCAAATCCCAAATCCAAGGCTTCTCATGGAAACCCCTCCTGTCCTTACGGCTTCACCTGGGAATTCAGGACGGGAAAATCGTCCCCGGCCGGAGCTGTCCTCGACAGCATCCAGGGAAATCTGGGATTTTGTTGGGAATTCGCTCCTTTTCCTGAGGCTCTCCCACACTCTCACATCCGTTGGGATGTGGAGAGGATGGAAGAGGTGGAAGAGCGGGAAAGGGAACGGAAAAACCTTGAGGATGAGGAGGGATAAAGGCAGAGGCTCCTCGGGAAACGAGGATCTCCGGGTGTGATTCCCAATTCCCAAAGAATTTGGGATAAGTGGAACTTTGTGAACTTCTGGGAGCGGCTCCAGCTTGATGTGCCCCCCATCCCACAGGAAAACCTCTCGGAGACTTTCCTATTCATTAATATTCCCATTAATTAATATCACCATTAATTAATATTCCCATTAATCAATACGATCACACCATAAACATTCCCGAAAAACCATCTGGGGTGGGATTTGGGATCCGACCATCTGGGATTTGGGGCCGGATCCTCCCTTTGGGATGATGAGGCAAACCCACCCATTCCCCAATTCCGGGAGCTCAAAGGAAACCCAAACATTCCCAACTTTTGCCATGAATGAGGAGCAGCTGCGGAGCTCCCGGAGCCGGAATTCTCCTCTCCCAAAAAACAATGGGATTGTTTTCTCTTTTCGGTTAAACGGGAATGATTCATCAGCTGGAGCTGTCAAATCCTCATGGAAACTTGGCAGCTCGGGAAAAGGCTTTTCCAGCTGTTTGGATGGTGTTTTTTAGGGATGCTGCTCCACTCTTCCTTGCTTTGGAAATTCGGGCTACAAATCCCGGAGTTTTTTCTTCCCCCCCCCCAAAAAAAAAAAAAAAAAGTCTTATTTTTAACTCCACAATGCTAGCAAAGAATTGGAACTTTATCAAAGACACAGGTGCCACCAGTTTTATCAGTCTTGATGGAACTTATATAAAATTACTCAATTCAGGTTTTGCCCTGGATTCTTGATGGGGGTTAGCAGTTTGCCTGACATTATTATAGCAAAACCTAAATAAACATTTTCCCAAAATACTTCCCTGCACATGAGGGGGAAATTGAGCAGCTCTCAGCTGAATGTGAGTGAGACCTGAAGATCAGCAATCCAAGTGTGGTGGTTTTTGACAGAGACTAGTGATACATCTCATCTGTATTCAGATGGAGAATGGGGAGAGAAGCCAGGATATTTTTTGTCATTTTGCAATAACCAGCATGGGAAAGGCAATCATTCCCAGCCCCAGCAGTCCCAAAGAAGCAGCAACCAGAGGTAACAAGGAGGGCTCTCAGCAATACACAAAACACTGTGGAGGGACACAGAATTTCAAGTTAGCTTCAGAATGTATGGACCAACATTACTTTAAAACTAAAGAAAACATTTTATTTATCTTTGTCTTACAAACTGAGCTCAACAACAGTCAGGATTGAAAATGATGTGGAAAGGAAAGTTTGGTGAATGTGGGCAAAGCAAAGATAAAGGGGTTAGAAAGGTTCTTGGACAGGAGAACAAGAAATGGCTCCCCTGCCTTATGTCTTGCATTGAAAATCTTGAAAGATGTGGGAGACTGTCTGAGACCAAGGCATGCACTGATTTAACAGCCATAAATAATCTCTTTCCTTTGTGGGGCAGGAGCACTTGTGTCAATCCTGAGCATCTTTCTATGAAAGGCATTTCCCCAGCTGTGATGGCATCTTTCCGGTACCAAAACTTCCAGGGCTTTTCTGGCTCTTTGGTGGCATATGTATTGGTTGCTGAGGTCTTGAACACTTGTTTTCATTATTAGTGGAATATTTCCCAGAGTATTGGGTTCTTCAGATTGCCACAAGTGGATTGCCAGCTGTTAAAACATTTTGTTGCATTGAGAAGAGCTCCTCCAAATCAAAGCAGTATTCTCTGCCATCACAGGGTTTATGAAGATGGTATTTTGGAGCCTGAAGTTAGAAGAGGGGATTTCATCAGGCTTCCTGCACTAGCTCAGGTCCCTCTCTTTGGTGCACAGAGGGCTGTGCTGTGTCCCCACCTCTGTGGATGAGCAGGGCTGGTGAAGGCCCCACACCCTCATGGGCTGTGTCCCTGTGTCCCTGGCTCCTGTCCTGACCCTGCTGTCACAGCAGCTGCTGCAGCACAGCTCCGTTTGAATCAGGCTTATTACTGCTTACTGTGGAGGAGAGACTGAATCAAGTTTCTCTTTTATTCTTTGGGCTGATGTGCTTTAGCATCAAAGGAGTGTCCCTGCTGTGGCTGCTGTTTCAAAACGCACGCTGGAATTTCATTTCTATTACTCCTCATTACTGACAGTCTGTCTCTCCTGCTTACCTTTGTTTCAGACCCTGCAGGGGGGCTTTAAGAAACGCCCCTCCTGCCTCTGGGGTGTTGCCATCCGTGTGGCTTAGAAGGAGCGTTTGGGCACCATTGTTTTGGGAGAGTGTTTTGGAGTGTCTGTGTGCTTGGCGATTGCTGGAGCAGCAGCAGCAGCTCCTGTGACTCTCTGGAGAGAGCAGAGGATGGGCTGTGAGGGGATGGCAGCCAGGCTTGGCACACCCCGGTGGCTGTGCTGTGTCCTGACAGGAGCAGTCCAGGCTTCTGTTCCCGTGCAGGAGGACAATCAAACCTTCCAAACGTAGCAAATAACCGTGGCAGCAGACTGCAGGAGTACCAAAAGCAGCAGCCAAGCTCATCGGATGGGTCCTGGTGCTGTGTCAGCACTAAGTGATGCTGTGTGTGCCTTGAGAGCAGCTCCCAGCACCGGTGGTGGTGGCTCTGCCACCAGCCACACTGGCCTCTCTTCACCAGCAGCTGGACTCAGGGCTTGCCCTGGACCTGGAGCATGGGAACCAGTGTCTGCTATGTGGAGGGAGTTTCCCACACAGCAAGGTAGCTCCTAACCCTGTTTCAATGACTCCTGCAGCAGTGCAGTTACCAAATTAGTGGCTGTGGGCAAGATTGAGAAGGACAGCGCAGGTCAGGCAGATTTCTGAGGTACAGCAAACAGCTCATTGAGCAAGGGGAGAGCGTGGTTAAGCTGCTGTGTCTGTACCTAAAGAAAGAAGTCACTTGTTGCTGTAATGAGAATTGCTGAACTTCTCTGCTTCTGCTTTATTCATATTGTCCTAATATGCTTCCTTCTAGATTTCTTTATCACTACTGTTGTAGGTGATCCAATTTTGTGATCAGAATGAGCAGATGGAGAGGGACATGCTATTCCCTGGCATGTTCTACATGACATCAGCCTAGTGAGTTTAAGCACTAGTGCAAATAGCTGAAGCAAGAATCATAAACAATTGTTGTATCAGGCAGAAATGACGTGTCTCAGCCTGTTAATAGAGTAGCCATGTATTAACCTCCCACAAACATGGCAGAATTTCAGCAAAGTCATGCATGTGCTCTCTTGTCAACCTGCTTAAAGAATAAGAGTATTTACTTCTATAGATTGCTGTGGAAAGATACTGCATTTTTTGCAGGAGTGTTTTTGTAGATGCTAAATTCACTGAAACCTTTGAAAGCAAGTCTCCTGTTGACTGTAATAAAAATCAGTTGTGTGTGTGTGTGTGTGTGTGTGTGTGTGTGTGAAATAGGAGTCCCAAAGACATATAACCTTATTCTTCCAAATTAAAGTTGTTTAGTTAAGGACTGCCAAGATGCTGAGAAGTGATCTGGTTTTGGCCACTTAAAGCATCACTCCTATGAAGTACTTACACCTTAGAAGTATAAACACCTGTTAAATAAGTCACCCTTTCTAAGGTTAGGGAAAGAAGTCTGTCCTGCAGCTTCAGGAAATAGGGCTGAAAAGGGACAATAGGAAGCCATAGTAAAATCAGGACTTTGGATGGATGCTTGTCAAACTCTTCAAAGCTTTTGCAATTTCCCTGGACAACCCCTTCTAATCACTTCACATTCTAACCCTTTAATGCTGTTGCTGCATGACTTAATTTGGTTTCTTCTCCTTTGACATACAGAGAAGTTTTCCATTTTCCACTTTGTCTGTACGCCTGTGAGTATTTGAGGACGGTTACAAATCTCTCTCCTCAGTTGTTTTATTCTGGAGCCACCTTGCCCTCACCACTTCCTTCCATCAAGGAAGACTTCAGCCAGTGTCTCCCTAGTTGCAAAAATGAAAACTTGATGATTGCCAAGTCCTGTTTTACCATTCAGCCTTCATTTTGCAGTGGTTTCATCTAGCCCATGTTTTCTGTGTTTTATCAGACAGAGTATCAAAAATCTTTATTATAATCTAAGTATGTACTCTGCTGGGACTTTCCTGCCTACAAGGCCTCTTCTCTTCAGGGTGGAAATTGGACTGCTACAAGTTAGTATTTGACAAACCCATGTTTGTTGTTAGTACCTGCAGACACTTGTAAAACTTAACCCAAATGAATTGAATACATGAATTTGACAGCAGAAATGCCTTGATTTCCTTCTGTCTTCGCCTTCTGGTATTCTTTAAGAAAAGAGGCTTATTGGTTAGCCCAGAGCTCTTTCTTCTTCCCACCCTCACTTTTTTCTCAGGGGCACTCTGCTTGAGTTTTTCAGTGTTTCTATCCCGTGTGAGCTCTTATAGGTGATGTGGAACTGTTCGAAGAGAAACTGGCTGGAGCAGTCTTCCAAGGCAAATTCCAGAAAGCCCAAGGGCTTTGCAAAAGCAGGGATACAGAAGCCAGTGAGCCCAAGCATCAGTTTTGAGGCTCCGGACAGGCAGAGACTCAAGCAGAAATCTGTCAGATTAAATGGAGGCTGCTTGCCTTGAGAAAGTGCATGCTAATAAACCCTGTAGCTCTATTTTATTTACAGAGCAAAGGAAATAAAGCAGTTCTCTTGCATGCTGGCAGGTGTGAGGGCTCTGCTTTGGGTCAGCACTGACAGTGCTCCCTCTGCCCAGGCAGACACTTTGTGGTGCCTGACGTGCCCCGGGCTTGGCAGTTTGTGTAACCTAGTGAAACTGCACACAAACTCCAGGCAGTGTCGTGAGCAATACAGCACTTGAGTTTTGAACAGAAGGATTTAAATCATGGGGTTTTTGGACTTCAAAGAACAGATGCACTAAAGCACAATGATACTCCATGTGTATTTTAAAAGCATATTTCCATGGATACAAAAAAATTATCCCAAATTAATGTTCTTGGAATTCATAGTCTGAATGACCTCTGTGGGAGTTACAGTTAGGAAAAAAAAGTCTTTTAAATTAATTTTGAATGTTGCTACTGCTCTTCAGCAGTTCAAGGTGATTGATTTATTAGACATTTTAGGTGTCCACATACAATTATTGACTGAAAAGAAGCCTGAGCAGCCTCTTCCATAGATTTTCATAATTAATAGATGGCAAAATAAGTTCCAAGAAACAAACTTTTATGTAGGGATATCTAACATGTAGCCCACTTTTAAAGAATACATAGTGATATTAAGGTTCTCTTCACTACAGTAGCTTTAGGAAAAACTGAAAATAACAATAAAAAAAGACTCAACTTGTGTGTTTTCTTAGTACTCTTATGTCTCACCAGTGATGTTGAACACTGGAGATATTCCCATATGGATGCTATACATACTTCCCTATGGAGATGGCAAGCTGGGGAGGACCTACTCTTCCTATCAAGACCATAATTAGAATGGATATGAATAATTGCCTCTTCTGTTTCATTCAGTAGGAAGTCACTGAGTCGCACTGCTGAAGAATAATCTTAGTAATTAGTAATCAAAGAAAAGCCTGAATGCTTCTGAAAACCAGGATGGACTTTAGGTTACTTGTCTGAATGGTTTTCTGTTCAAAGTTTATCTTTCAGTAGTTAATAGAAAATTTGCTGTGGTGCTAATGAATTGTTTAATCAGACTTTTACCACTCACAACGCAGCAAATAGAGCCCCTGCACCCAGGGAATAGGGCCTCAAAGACTCGATTGAATTTTTCAAAGCATGTTGAAGCCCCAAGGAAGGGGTTTCGGTCAGGTGTGCTTTTATCATCCTGTTAGTCCAGAGTGGGGCTGTATAAACACTCACTGATTTCCTCTAAGCATTTTGAGTGGCCAAAGCCCAATTAAAATGTTACTTTTCCCAAGAAGTGATAGCTTTCCAGAAAGATTGGGTATTTTTTTCATAGAACTGGAAGGAAGCTTGTAAGTGAAATACTGCAGCTCAGGAATGTGTACAGGTTACATCTCAGGCTGCAAAGAAAGACTGCTGGGATTGCTGAAACTCCTGGAGATCTACAGCTTCAATTTTCACAGCAGAAATTCCTCCTGCCCCCACCACTCCTCCTGGGAAGCTCTCCAGCCCCAGGATTGCACTTAGTGCCTGCTGGGAAAAATTGCACAAGAGAATCTTAGCAGGGAAAGCAAAATCAGGATACAGAGGCGAGGAACAGGAGAAAAAAGTTATGAACATGCACAGAAAAGTTAAAACACAGAAAAATTTGTCTCTATATGTCTCCTCAATATTGGATTTATTCAGCAGTTGGATTATTTCAGCAGTTTGGCAGTTGAGTTGTTTTTCTACAGAAAGTGGTAGCAAAGAGTCGTATTAAAAGTGGTGGCAATGCTTTAATTTGCTCTTAATTAAATCTTACTGCATTCTATTTCACTTTCAAATTTTCCTGTTTATGGGTGATTTGCAATTCATACTTACAATTCATGCTTAAATTGCTGTGCATGCATGTACTTTCAATGGTTGTTAACAAAAATTTAACTCTGATTTGCTAGCACTACTTTTAAGAAAGGCCCAGGAAAAGTGTTTAGTATGTTTTTTCTGGTTTTTGTTTTTTATACAAATAAGGGAAAGCATTAATTTTAAAAGGGGAAAACCCCATTTGATGTCACATTTTGAAGATCAGTGTTGTCATCTAAACACGATGGTGACAAAAATGCAGGGTGGGCTTAGTTGGTTGGTTTTTTTGTTGTTGCTTTGGTTCGGATTTTTGGCTTGGTTTCTTGTTTGGGGTTTGGTTTTGTTGTGGTTTTTTTTTTGGTGTGTGTGTTTGTGTGCATTTGCAGCGTTGTTTGGTATATATCAACTAAATGGAGAGGAAAAGTCACCTGGGGAAACCTTGGCAGATTCTGGCTGGAGGCCGAGTTCCAACATTTTATGACTGCAAATTTGTTGCAGAGAATCAAAGAAATGGTAGGCAGAGCATCCAGAAGCAGAACAAACTAACCTCTCTCAAATTCCAAATTCCATCAGGACAGCCAGTACAGCTAGGGAAAAGAAAAGCCAGGAAAGTTTTCCTTCCCTTTGAAGCTTTTCTAGAATGAATCTTTAATGATGGGTGTCTGCAACCTCTTCCAGACGATAATGAATGTACAAGCCCCAGGTTTTAAAGGCAGAGAAGATGGAGCCTAAACAAGAATAAGCTCAGGGTGCCACTTGCACTGACAGTTATCTGTAAGGGTTCCCCTGGGACTTGAGCTCCAGTTTGTGTGGATAATGGTAAAGGCAGCATTTCAGACTTGAGGTGGGTGTGTGCATGTAGTGTTTGTTCTCTGAGCACTGAAATCTGGAGTGACTCCAGCAGTGGAAATGCAGAATCCTCCCTTCTGCAGCAGGCAGGGACCAAATGGCACAACAAAGAACAGGCTATGAATACTTGTGCAAACGTAGAGAGAGAGGCACTTGAGTGAAAATATGCAGAAAAAAATAATAGTTTTGTAAAAGCTGCTTTTTTATTTCCCCTTGTAGAAAAATATGCTTAGTAATAGGTTCATTTTGACTTCTAAAGGAATTTCTGTCAAATACAATTATCAGAGAAGACTACAACTGCAAAGGTATCAAAGCTATGTTTGCAGAAATCAGGCTTCAGAGGCCTTTGAGATGGAAGATATTTGTTGAATTTCTTTACATGTCATCTCATGTTTCTTTTATTTATGAAATTTCCACTGTGGTACATGCTTCTAAAGATGAGAATGCTCCAGCAGTTTTATTTTTTAAAAAAGTCTTTGGCAGCTTCATTATATTTATTTATTTTGTTTCTTTTCTCTTCATCACATGAAAAGAAAGGCAGAAAAGTGAAACAAAGCACAGAAATAAAGCAGTCTGTCACAATGAAAACCTCTGAAACATAAATAATAAACTTTATTTACTAGGTAGTTCTCCTTGATACTCTTGTTTATCATTTTCAACAGCTCTCGCTTAAGATAGTGTTGCCTAAGTACAAGGAAAGTGTCTTGATATTGTTAAACTGAAAGAAACATCACATTTGTTTTAACAGACATTTAGGTTTAAAAGCATGTCAAAAATATTTTGAATGCATTTGGAAAAGAAAACGCATTTCTGCCAAGTGTCTGAAGACTAATTTCATATTATATTCTGAGTAAGACCAGGGTGCTATCAAGCAATGCCTATTATTTGCTATCTTTCCTTTTTTCATTCTATGTTGAAGGTATCCTTTCTGTTCATTTGGAGTCACAAATCAGATTTTGGTAGCCACTCTACATGAATCTATTCTTATCTCTGTTTAATTCAGCACAACACTGACTCCCAGCTGATGAACTGATTGTGATTTTAAACACATTTAAAGGAGGGGAGAAAGAGATTAAATTGATTTCTTTCCCATTTTTTGACTACTCTGTGCCCCCCAATTCACACATGCACTGCATAATCTCGTGAAAATTAAATGTCATCATTTGACTGTAAGAGCAATGACCCACTGAATTCAAATTACAAAGACCTCTGAATGGCTTTCAGCTGTTCTCTCAGTGGGCCTCTGTTTCCAATAATGAGCCAGTTCTTCAGGTATGTTGGCAGAGAGGCAGCAGAGAAGGTGGGTTGTGCTTGCAGGAAAGCAGACATTGATCGGGATGCATGGTGTCATACAGCTGCAGTCAGAATGTCTTCATCACTGCTGTGCCAGGGAAATGCTGTTCAGATTATTTCAGGGGAACCATGTCATGTTTGCTGCAAGGGCTGGAAGCAGGAGCTCTGAGCTATTCCCATCATGGGACATTTTCTTGGTGGAAATAGCAAGCCAGGAAGCTGTTGTCCCCTTTCCAGCTCTCCTGTGCTACCCAGTGCCATCAGCGTAGAGCCCAGGGGGATCTGGTCAGGGATGTGACTCTGCAGAGGAGGAGGATGAACCCCCCCAGTGCAGGATGCTCTCTCCATAACCAGAGCAGTGAGCAGAGGCTTTCTCCAGCTGTGACTTAATACCAAATTAATTTTGAACAGAGCAGCTATAAACCTCTTGCTGTATTCAGTGGTATATGAGGTGTATTCTTTTTCTTTGCAGGGAGGGGGATGTCCCTAAATGTCCAAAGGCATAAAATTCTTTTCTCCTCTAAAATCCAAGTGTGATTTGCTGAGGCTCAAAGCTGCAGCAGGAAGGCTTCTTCCTCCACCAG
Source organism: Cettia cetti (assembly GCA_013401135.1). Taxonomy (NCBI): domain Eukaryota; kingdom Metazoa; phylum Chordata; class Aves; order Passeriformes; family Sylviidae; genus Cettia; species Cettia cetti. The sequence goes on along the minus strand of VZUI01036456.1, from coordinate 26,475 downwards.
GCAAAACCTCCACCATGTGCCATGCAGAGCCAGTTCAGTGATAGAAGTGCAGAGGATACATGACAGAGTATGAGGCAGAATCTATTGCTCAACTTCAGGGTGTAAATCAGTCAAAGATAGCTTCAGGTGAGAAAGAAATCTGTTCTCTATATTTAATGCCTGGCTATAAATTTGAGGCCTCTGACTTCCTCTCATGCAGAAGTATTGGGTAATGTGTTTTTCATATATACAAGTGTGCATTTGTCAGTTTGCTCTGCCCACAATACAGACATTCATAATTTTGATCACAGATGAGAACTTCCCTCTCCTAAGATATTTTTCCTTGTGTAGATTCTTTTTAAAAGTCTACAGAGGATGCTGTGCCTATATTAAATAGCAGCCAGGTGAAGCAGCATTCTTCACAATTCAAGATTTCAAAAGATTATTTCATAAGAAAAACAAATTCATAATCTGCAGTTTTCTGACTCCTCACAGGCCAGTAACACCATAATGAGGACTCTTAATAGCAAAAGTTGAGTTCATGTCCTTTAATATATTTCTTAGGTAGTGCAGCCACGTGCTTAAAACCACCTTTCCTGATTATTTTTCAGGCTTTGAAAGAACAGTACTCTGGAGCCCATGTGAGCTTTGCACAGAAGAATGAGTACCTCCTGAAAGGAGCTGCTCTTTCAAGAGGGTGAGAAGCACTAGAAGCCTCTAATTACAGCAGTGCAAACTGTCAGGTCTTGTAGAGTAGGCTATATTAAAATGTAGTTTCTGTTGATTCACTTTCAAGCCAAGATAACAACCTCACAGGAAACCAGGTTTTTACATCAACTAATTAAAAATTGATATGGCTCCAATGCAGCCTAGATAAGGAGGCATTCACCCCTCGTACTGCCAGGCACTCAAAAACCTGCCCTGGAAAGCCAGGAAAGGCCAAGTAACAGTCATTGCTAATTCCCTGCTGATTCTCCTGCAGGTCACTTGTAAAGAAGATCCAAAGGCTATTTAATTTCACTGTCCCATAACAGCTTTATAATCAGGTATGTGCTTCTGTAATAATTTATTGGTTTAATTATATTATGTTGTTCAGGCAAAAAAGATAATAAAAACTCTTACAGGCATATTTCCATCTGCCACTCAGCCTTTTTAGGGCCGAAAGAACAGGATAAGAGGGACACACAAGAAAAAAAACCCCTACCCTAAATTTCACTGGCTTGAACCAGAGCTGTGGGATGGGTGAACCCTGGCAATCATTAAACACTTTGACACCACACATGGCACTAAAAGTAACTTCCCTCACGTGTGAAATTCCTACATTATGAAGCAAACCAGTGGATTGAATAATGGGTAGCATGCTCTGGGAAGCATCTGTGTGATTCCATAGCTGTAGCTTGGCCAGCTGCACCTCACTCCTTCAGGTTCCTGTGTCAGCTCCACACCAGGCACTGACACTGGCTTGGTTTTACATGGAGATCTCCTGCCCTCTCACCCCCCTCGTTCGGCAGTGGGTAGGGCTAAAAAGTGAGTACAGCCTGAGGTGATGTGGCTGCTGCTGTAAGTCTGTCTTCTGGGATGGGACAGCATTTCAGGAGCTGCTGTAGCTGTGCTGCTATGTATGGACACCCCATAAACTGCAGCTGCATTCATGGTGGTGTGTAGCTGCAAGGAGAAGGTTAACAATGGGAGAAATAGCTACTTAGTTCATTAATACTGTAGATGTTATTTAAAAAAAGAAAAATAATTAAGACTCAGTTGGCACAGGCTGCAGGATTTACTAATCAACATGTCAGTTCATTTCCAAGTGCATCATACACCTGGAGTTATTTTTGTCCAGCTGCTTCCTGCAGATGCAATTTGAACAGTCAGAAATAAAAGCAAATTTCAGTGCCCCAGCAGCGTGCTGCTGGCACTGTCCTCTGACTTAGGCAGGTATCTTCTGAGGGCAGGTACACAGGGGTGGGGGAGAGGAAACAGCCAATGAAGATACAGGGAGATACTCAGTAACTTTCTTCTAAAGCTGAGAAAATCCTTGCCTGTGGGCCACACACAGCATTGTCTCCTTTATAAAGTGATTTAGGAAAAATTTCTAAGATTTGCACTGAAGATCCTTTATTTGTCACTGTGCAGTGGGGTCTGCATAATCTATATTCAGCTATGGTATTCAAAAACTGCTTAACTCTACAGTTGATAGGACTTCTGCATATGAAGAGTTAAGTGTATTCCCACATGCTAGAACAGCTTCCCTGCACTGTAGACTCCCCTCTAAGTGCATTTGAGCTCAGGAATTGTTCCCTGTGTGCCTGTATGCCTCTAAGAGGGCATCCTCATGAGATAGGCCTGGATTCTGTTTCATGGCTGGATTAGGAGAAGGTGTGGGCTAACAAATCATAGCAGTGATCGTGATCACAATAAGAAGCTTAAATAATGAGGAATTAAAAAAGATGATGAGACTTTTAAGTCTCATTAAGACTCACTAAAGGTACTACCTGTGTTGCTCTAGAGGGAGGCTGAAGGAGCACATTTTTCAGGCAATTTGGGTTCAGCAGCTCCTTGTGCTCTCTCCTCTTGGCTCATTTAGCCTCTACCTGTGCCAGCTGAGCTGGGGAAGGGCTGGGCTCCCTGTCCTCCTCACCCCTGTAGTGCTTGCCAGCATGTGCTCAGCCCTCCTAGCAACTGCACTCTCTAGGGCACCACAGACTGATGAATTCCAAGAGAGAATTCAGAGAGATCACTCAAGAGATACCTGCTGACAGCAGGAAGCTCTTGATTGCACTGTTCCAAGCCTCCTGCTCAGGTTTCTGTCTGCTTTGCCCGTGGTTTTCTCTGTGCTAATGGCCATTCACCATGGGTATTATTAGGAGCTGGAGCACAAATAGGGGAGTCTGTAATAAACCTGGGTTTCCAGGATATGTTTTTACTAGAGAGGGAACAACAAATGCTTGTTTGTGTTTGAAGTAGTTCATCTGAGCTTTCAGCAATCAGAGGGAGATTTCTCTTGGCAGGCACAACAAGGACTCTCACTTTGAATCCCAGGAGAAAGGTGGCTGTGCAGAGGAGGCTGTTGATCACCTGAGCCTTGTGGCTGCTTGCCTGCAGACCTGCCTGCTGAGCAGGGGGAATGCTGGAGTGCCAGGGGAATTCTGGAATGCCACTGTGCTGCTGGCTCCCCTGGCAGGGCTCTGTGGCACCCAGGGTATTATTCCCAGAGTACTTTTCTACCCTCCTCTCATGCACAGGTACCTCAGCCACCTTCTCTCTGATGGAAATCTGCTCTTTGCAAGTTTCAGGAGCTTTCTTTTACCAGTTGTGACCCAAGTGGAGATATTTAGGGGTTTTCTGCCTCGAGAGCAGACTTCCATGGCTGCAGGCTTATCTGGGACAAAGCTCATAACTGCAGAAAGCCAAGGGTCAGTATATTAAAGCAGAATGCAATAACCCGTTCAGTTGGAGGCTAGCTTGATTTCCATATAAATGCAGAAGTTTATATTTGAATGTGCCCCTCTCAGGCATAGGAAATGCTAATGGTGAAGTAATTTTCATGTCACTTCGTTTTGATTTAGTTGTTTGATATATGGAATTCTTTCTGGCATTCTTGCCATCCTGTCTTGCTACACCAATGTTTGAACAGGGTTAATTTTAATTCAAATTAATGACTACCAATGGTACTTATGCAGGTCATCGGCTAAATCTTAGAAACTTGAATTCCTAGAATAGTCAGAGATGTTTAAAATGCCCTGTACTGCAAAGTAATAACAACCTATAGTTTGGTCTGTGGTTCTGAGCTGAAAAGGTGTGTAACTCTTCTTCCATATATCCTTAGCCTGACCCACAGTTGTACCACTAAACCTACTTTTAACAAGAGACTTTGTTAATAACATGATGTGAGAGCTAGGTTTGTTTGTTTGTTTGTTTGTTTCAGCTGTTTTCCAACCCTTCAAATGGCAGAATTTGTCCTAAGTTCTTTTGCTACTCAGAGATTTTTTACAGGCACCAACCATGCTCACCTTTTTTTCTGGCAAGTTTTATGATGAAGGTTATGCTAAATTTCTGGTTTTCCTTTAAATAATTCTAACATGTCATGTACTATTAATAAGTATGGAGTGGCACCCTAGAAGAGAGTATATTTACCATCTTACCATATTTTCATTCCCTATAAATAAAAAAGGGGCACAGATGACAGGTCACCATGCAGGGATAAATGAACTGCAGCTCAGAAGGAGAAGTGATGAATTGTAGCATTATCTAGAATGTAAAGCAGAATCACCTCTCCCCAGCAGCCACAACATTGGCAGGACAGGGCTGCCAAGGCAGCTCTCAGCCTCAACAAATGATTTCCCACTAACAGTTCTTATCTGGTCTTAGTGGCTTTTTGTTATCCTGTAAGAGTTTCTCCTCAGTAACAGAAGCAAGCTGACTTTCCACAGATAATGCCAGCGTGGGTAAAGCATCTCTGGATGGGAGGGGCCCACCTCTGGAGTACAGAAGATGCTGCTTTACTGGGATGCTGCCCTCTGTGTTTGCCACTTTGCAGGCAAAAAGCAAGATTTCTAGTGCTCAGAGAACTTCACCCTGCCCCCAGTTTACAGGGTGTCCATTTTTCCAGGAGATATTTTCTTCAAGAGTACCAACAAAAACTTTCAACCATTTAATACACTCCTAAGGCTTCTGAGGCACTTCTCTGCTACTCCTTTTCAGATTTGTTTCAAATTTCATTGTTCCTAGCTCAGTTTCTAGTATTTCATGCAAAAGTCACATCAACAGTATAATAAATCTTCTCTTATCTCTAAAATTCTTTTCCTATTGCCTTGTTCCCAGAAGATACAGCTGCTGTTGTGACAACTAAATAGATACAACAGCCTTAGAGTTCAAATATGATTCATGGTATGTTAACTTACTGATACAGTAAACCTGGGAGGGAGGGAAGAAAGATTGTTTTTTCAATATTTTTTTTTTGTTTTAAAGCTAAATAATCCAAATGGCACATTATAAAATGTGTCTGTCCTTTTTAATCAGAAACCTACTTGTATAAAGAGAATCTAAACTTTTCTTTTTAACTAATTTTTTTTGTTGTTGACAGGGTCTTGCTATCACCTGTTCTGTTTTCCTCTCCCCTAGTGCTAGTAACAGACTTTTATATAGTTGGGAAATCCATAAGTGTATAATAGTTTTGATAGTTTCTAATTTACACAGAAATTCAGCCTGTGTTATGGGCCAAGACTTCAATTTTGTCAGATTTTTTTTTTTTTTTTTTTTTTTTTTTTTTTTTTTGTAAAAGAGAATATGGAGAATATGAAGGCATTTCATTTTCTTGTAAAGAATACAAAGGGAGATACAGAATGTCAAAAGGGACACATTGAATTTCCAGTGCCCATTGGTAGTGTTGGCACCTGCCTTTATTGCTGCATCATCCTCTGCCAAATTGTTGATAAATTGCTATTACACATTAAAAAATCATACAGTGTGTCTTGTCCTCTGCTCATTACTTGCACTCGATGTTTGTCTCTGCTGGGTTTTCTTTTTCCCAGGAATGTTTTCTTCTTGCCATGTATCCCAGGACGGAGCCTGCATTCAGTGCCTTCTCTTTCAACATTTCTAATTCCAGAAGACCCACTAGAAACATATGTGAAAATCATCAGAAAGATCTCCAAGGTCTATTCAGACAGAAGAATGAATCACACAAGGTCTCTTCTAAGTTTTCAACTCTTCTGTCAAGCGTCAGCATCCCTCCTTTACTTCTCTTGCTAAGGGAGCCAGGCAGACCCAGCATGCTTGGATCTGTTCTGCTTCTCTGGCTCATCTTTCCTGATATTTTCTTGAACCATGAACTGAATTGCAAATAATAGGATTGCTTATATGAAAGGCTCCCTCTTTACATGAGTGGAAGCCGTGCATTTGGGCTCTTTGAAAACGGCTCTGCAGCATTTCATATACTTTGTTCTCTGGTCAGAAGTTCAGGATGTTCCATTTCTAAATCTGATTTCCAGCTAAAATATAAATGCGCCACATTGACTGATCATCCTTGGAAGTTTATATGCTTTTAAAGTTAAAGATGTGAATGATTAATGCTTCTGCTGTGCTTGGCTATGAATCATTATATGATGCCCTGATTTTTCTTTCTAAATCTCTGTGGCTCTAGCAAATAAGGTGTTCAAGGGAGAGAGGGGAGGAAAAAGGGTAGAATATGACCTTCCTGTTAGTCACACTTCAGATAAAATAATATTCTTGCAAGGACACGGTTCTCTTTGAGTTTCTACCTACCCTATGAACTGTGACAAAGTGCAGACTATCACCTGCAGGCTTTTGGAAGCAAATTCAAACATAAAAGTCTTGACAGTTGAAGCAACAGACGAAACTATCAGGATTTAAGTTTTAACACAATCCTAATTAACTCCAGTATTACTTCCTCTCAAGGTCAATTAGACATTTTCAGGGTATTCAAATGAAGTATTCCTCTTGGAAACATATTTTTCCCCATCTAGTGACCAATATTCTTTAAAGAACCTCTGAACCTTTCTTGTCCCCCTTGACTGTGGTGCAGGGAGCCGATGTTTACCCTGCATGAAAGCAACTCTTTCAAATTACTGATTTGAAAACAACAGGGCACAGCTCATCTAAGTACAGGCATCTACATTTTACACAAAATTCCACCCACATTTCACTTGATTCATCTGTGGCACTTCATCATCCCAAAACTGGAAAGCAGCACCTTTCTGTGCTCTCTGAGCCCTTAGCCAAGATTCTGGTGGCTGGGATACAGTCTGAGAGGGGCAAGGTCCCAGGGGGAGATGCTTCTGCTGCCATTTTAAATTAGAACAAACAGGAGACTAGAAATTGATTTGAGAAGGGATTAGGGATTCAAAGAGCTGTGCTGGGTCTGCTCTCAGGGGGCAGATGCCATGCATTTGACTGGCAGGCATTGCACTGAACACTCCGTGTCATCCTAGAAGGCAAGAGCTAGTGGCTCTCATGACACTCTTAAATTCCCCTTGCCATATTTCTTCAGTAGGGCAAGAAAGATTTACCATTTGTTGACTTCACCTCTTAGGGAAAAAATGCTTGTTTTGTCATAAATACTGAGGTACTTCAGGAGAGCACCTTTTAATTTAAAAACTCGAACAAAAATTTAGGCAGTCTTTGCCAAGATGAACCCTTTCTTTGCTGAGATGTTTGGAACAGAGCTTTCATATGGAAAAATATGGAAAACAGTCTATGAAGCAGGGGCTGTCCACTGAAGAGGAGATGGCAGCAGTATTTAGGGGTATGAAACAGTTCTGTTCTGATTTGATAATGTCTAACTGTATAGCAGTGTCTGTGCTCTTATCAATGGCTGCCACTTGCTTCACCTCATGGCAGATGTGTGCTTCTCCTCAGAGAGACAGAGGACTCGAAAGAAGATAGGAAAATAACTTCAAAATCCTTGCTCTGTTTTTACCTGCAGTCCTTTTCCTTCCCTTTGCAAAGTGATTGCTTTTTGTAGCCAACCTCTTTTAGAGAGAAGTACTTTCTCTCAGGCGCTCATAATGTTTCCATAGCTCAGATCACCAGGGAATGCAGTCTCATGCTACCTGGGGACTAATTGCACAGAATAATTACTGAGTCCTCAGCCATCACAACGATTGTTTTATAAATAATTCCTGCTTTAAATGTTGATTACACATAGGCTTCCCAAAAGAATTGTGCAGAGGAAATAATTCTCTGAAACTGTCACTGTTCCTGTCATGTGGCACAGGAAGAAAAGGTTGCAGGGTGGCAGTGACAGGAGGCAGCAGGACAGGTGGGTAGGATTCCTGTCCCTTCACATGGGGGGCCATGGCCACACCAAGGGACTGGGTCTGAACATGAGTTGGTTTGATGAGCCAAACACTCATTTTTAAAGCAGGAATGGCAAAGCTCTGTTGCTTAGCAAAACCTGTGTCTAAAGGCTGCTGGAGATGGAGGGGTGAAGCTGGGTTTCCAATAAAAGGGAAAGGAGTTTATAGGGGTGTGTGTGTGTGTGTGGCTCCACTAAAATCCTTGCCTCAGGCTTTTTCTGCCTGCTTCAGAAATTCAAGTGGATATGGCAATCTGTGTGCTGTGAGGGGACTATGGAGGTAACCATATAAATGTGATGGAATGAGAATTTAAAATAGTGAATGTGTAGTGATTGTGTAAATGACAGACTACAGATGGGGTTTTGCTAAATGTATTAGCAAGATTGGTGAAGCAGGCTGACAGTATTGTTAAAACCAACACTAGAGCATTCGTACAGAGCAATCAATATCCCTTCTGGCCACAGTTCCCTATGTCAGGTGAGGAAAATGTTTTAATAGAAATTCAGTTTATATGTCTGAAGTGGAGGAGAGGGGTTTTTTGTATTTCTTATGGTAACAAATGTGCTTTTCTCTTTCAAACTATGTGTCTGGTGATTTTTTTCTTTTTTGTAGAAACTGGAAAGATTATTGTAATAACCAAAAAACCCACAAGTGGCAGTAGGGCACTGGCAGGTGAATCAAACATCAGCCCCAGCTGATAAGCTAAGGCAGGGGCTGTCTCTGGATGACTGCTTGCAGGCTAAAAATGAGCATGTGTGTAAGTGTGCAGCCTGAAATAGAAGTGAGTTGTACTGAATAGTAAAACATAATATTTATAACCATACCCAATATTTATATCCACTTCCTACTACAGAGGGCAGAACTATAATCAAGAATACTTCTGAAAGCTTGAAAATATTGTTTGCAAATGCTTGTTCTCGTAAGGGCTTTTTAACTGCTTATAATGCCTGGCTATGTCATCTGCAGAAAGCCAGTTTTCAATATAGAGTTGGATTTTTTAGAGAATTCTTTACTGCTTTAGCTATTGGTACCTCTGTGAATTCCGTGGCAGATCTACAGGTGTAAAGAGGGCACAGCTTGCCTTCTGGTTTGGGTTTGCATTTTAACAGTGGGGGTTGGAAAATGATTCTTTCCCATAGTGCTCAGGAGGGTAACTCCTGTTACTGTGATACTGGAATGTGCTGACAGATTGCCATCGACATAAATAACCTTTATCTGGGTGTTGTCATCAGTGAGGTGTTTGATAGCTTGAGTTCAGATACTTGAGTTCATCACTCGGCCACTTTTGAAGGCTGTCGTGGTCATTTCATGGTATTTGCATGAGTTGTTTTTTGAGTGATATAGCTCCCTGAATCTACTGTGGGCTGCTGTTGCATGAAGGCCTTCCCAATACTATTTCTTCCTGTTGGACATGACATGGGAGAAATGTTAATGGGTTTCCTTTAGATTTTGATAGTTATCAGCAGTTACTGTTTATTTTGCATGAATTGGAAGTGGCTGAGAGTTTAAGTTTGACAGTGATGTTGGTCTAACCACAAAGAATCTTTTCCCAAATCCAAAACCTAAAAGAATTTTTTAAGATTCTTCTGTGCTTGCTTTGCCTTCACCTAAAAATCCTTTCAAAAGCAATCTAAAAGGTCAGATTAGCTACAGAATTTTTAAATGTGATTCAATTGTCTCTGGCTGTGAAGGAATATCATAGCCCTGCTTGCAGGGTGAGCTTTGTCCCACAGCTAGAGAGATCACTGCCCCTGGCATCAGGCACAGCCCAGTCTCCAGAGATCTCTCCAGGAAAGAGCCAGAGTCAAGGCTCTTGCTTGAAGGTGCATTGATCCAACCCCTGCAGGAACATGAGAAATTACAGCAAATTCCTTCCCCAGACAGAGCAATGCCATTTTCTACAAGATGTGATCTTTAGAAATCAATCAATTTTCTACTTTTCAGTAAATTCAGGCAGCTCCAAATTAAATTGGAAAAACTGTTTGCATGGAAGTAATTCTTTTAAGTAAATTTCTGCCTATAATGTCAATGTGGATTTCATTAATATGTTTCATTAAAAGGATTTCCATTAGGAATTATTTTCAAAATTGCCTAATATGTCAGACTCTGAGGACACTCATGATTACATCTATAGCCTTTCTAGATCTATATTATTTTCCCTTCTCTCTTTCTCTGCCTGTGCTAATAAGCATTTCTAAACTGCCTGTTAGAAAAAGAGTCTGGAAAGTTCTACAAATTACAAAAAGTTTTATTTTCTTTACATTTGTTCAGACCCCTAATCTTCTCATTCATTACTTTTAAACATATTATCCTTCTGCTTTTTTAATAAAGAAGCAGTGAAGATGAAAGTCTAATTACAGACAGTATCAAATCTAGATATTGGACTCTGCCATGCCATCTCTTACGGTTTTTAAGCATATCTTCAGGCAAAATCTTGTTCTCCAAGGAGTGAATGTGCCCAGAACCCAGAAGGACTCCCCAGTTTCTGAAAAGGTAACTTTCTGCAAGGGATCCTTTAATGTGGAGGGTGGACAACCTTCTCTATTTAAGAGAAGGATCCCTTTATCTAAAGATCTCTCACCATGAGAGAAGGATCCCACTGCTGGAAGGTGGCTGCCAGACACATCACAATCCAGTGTGCGAGGAATCGTGGCCCCACACTGCCTTGAGTGTCTGCTGGAGCCCTGTTGAACATCGTGTGCTTGTGTTTATCAGCCTATGAGTTATTTTTACAATATTATCACTTTCCAAGGTTAAAGCTGATAGAAAAGTAATATACAAATAACTAAAGTCTACAAGGAACAAGTGAGAAATATTACTTTTGCTTAGCTTTGGGTCTTTTAAAAGGAGCTCTGTTTCACTTCTCATGTGTTAAGCTTTTCTTTGGATAAGATTTAGCAGCAATAATGAATTTCAGTACTACAATAGGTTGAACTTGAATGTTTACCTACACTTTAATTACACAAAACCATAGTAATTAAATGTATTTTAAATAGCATGCACACAGTGAGATAAATTCCTCCATATAGTAACATTTAATAAATAGGCAATATTGCTTTCTTTTCTCAAGATCAGATAACAATGGACCAATTATTCTTTACTGTTTTTCAAGAGGGCTTCCCATTGTACAGAGAGGTTTAACATCTGGATCAATGCTTACATGATTCTTAATGAAGTCCTTTAGCTCTTAGAAATTATTGAAAAACCATCTCCCGTGGAAAACGAAGGTTAGTTTAGCTGGATGCCATGCTGAGCAACGGATGTTTTTCTTGGCTGGCACACCACAAAACTGCTTCTATTATCTGCACCAGGGAAAGATCTTCAGGCTTTAGTCCAGTAAATAAACATTTTCTTGTCATTCAGTGCACTCTGAAGTTTCTCGGTTTTCTTGAAGGATAATTAACTGGGCCAAACTCTGGTTGTTGCCATTGCATCTTTGCCTTGCACTGTACCCATAAAGGAGACTTAAAGGGACCCCTGGAATAATCTATGTATATGACATGACTGAGAAATCCTACGTGTCTGTCCTGTAAATCCTCGTGTTAAGGTTTGCCAGAATAAGGATTAAGCTGTGTGAGAGGGCTGTTGGCAAAGTGCAGGAAGAACATGCCAAAGTGCAAGGTACAGCAGCGAGAGCCTGTGCTGAGGCACCCGCCTCTTCAGCATTTGCACAAATCACTGCCAGGTATGCGCTTAAAAGAAAACCACTTTAAAAGGTTAGCCATGTTTTTGGTGTGGTTTTTGCCTGTTCCCCCTCTGCTGTACTTTAGATGAAGGGCAGTCTCTGTGGAGAGCAGGGTTTGCCCTGATGGCCCAGAGCCCAGGAGTGCCAGGGGCGGGAGGCTCTGCAAGCAGTGCCTGCTGTGACCATCGTGGGTTGTGGATCCTGGGGCTGCCCTTACACATAAAGGCAGGGCTGCAAACAGCCCTGTCAGATCAAGTCACACATACACCTGGAAGAGCAGAGGTTTTTTCCTCATGTGAGTGACCTGATAAGAGTGTGAGCTGATCCCTTCCTTGAGTCCAGGTTTTATTCAGAAATCCCTTCAGTGGTTTTCTTTAACTCCTTGGCACGCCATTCCAGTTCTCTGGGTTTCCAACTACTGAAGGGTTCTCTGTCATTCTGCTAGTGCTGGCTCCAGCAGAGGTGAGGCCAAATAAATCTCAGCTGGTGAATAACTCTGATTTTCTGTTGAAGAGATAAATGATGTGAGAGAAGCAATCATGGCAAAGAATTGTTCTGGTAAAGTGAATTAATGCATGCTTTAAAATGTCCCAGGACCCGTGTTTCATGGGATGACAGGAGGATGCTGCGAGAGCTAAGCAATGGAATCTTTGCTTTCCCTCTGAATATGAGAAAGAGTTATACATCTAAATGATTAGTTTAATACTCTCTTTTTAAATTAAAACACGCAAGGAGAGAGACACTGAAAAAGGCACTTTGGCTAGAGGCTTCACAGCAGTTATACCCACGCTGATGAACAGCATGGCTCTGTGCTCTCCAGCCGAGGGACTGGAGAAGTAAAATTACATCTGACAGCTTTATTTCTACATTACCTCAATTTTGGCTTAAGGCAAAATTGATTAAGAAAAGAAAATACTTAGGATGTTAGGATTTGTGGCTGTGTTTCTGTGATGAAGGCCCAGCATTAATCTAGACTTGGCTATGCTGGTTCCAGGAAGAAGAAAGGTGATTCTGTACCAATTTCAATCTGTGTTTACAAATAAAGTACTGATGAAATAACAGAACTTTTTTAATGCATGAGGTTTAAGAGTTTATATGTCAAGAGAAGCACAGCTGAGAAGTGATTAAAAAACTGCATTTAGTAAGAAGCACATGAGAATGATGTGCTTAGGAGGGTAAATAATTGGAATAAACAGAGTTATTCTGGAGAAAAATTATTGTACTAGTAAAATATTAGTAAAATATTAAAGTGAAATTATTATCTATAGAAATAGAAACACTTTTTCTAGATCAGTATATATAGAGACGGATGTGTAAAGAAGGACAAAAGCAGTAACCTTGCACAAAGGAGCAAATTCAGAAGTCCTGGAAAAACACAGATGTGACAAGTGACAGATTCTGCCTTGCCTTTTGTGTCAATCCTGTTCATCTGGGTTTTTTCAGTACTTTACAAAAATAGTGCTGAGGTTATGATATGGCATTGGTTTTTGTTAATTATCTAGATTCACAAAGGATATTGACCAGCTAAGGCACCAGCTAGGACTTGTGTGAATTCAGTTTGCAGTATTTACAGTGTGACACTAAAAGGGAGGGGATTCTGTCTGTTCATGTTCAGGGTGTAAATAAACTCAATACAAATCTCTCCTCATAAGGAATTCTAAGAACAAGTTAAAGGATTCTGCAAAGAAATAAATTATTAGCATTTTGAAAAAGAATGAAGCAGAAACAACAAGATGAAAAATCTGTCAGAACTGATAATCCTGAGATGTTTGTGTCTCTCACCCTGTGAGGCCCTTCAATCTTCGAAATTACCTTTTTCATTGTTTTTTGAAGTTTAAGTCCTATAGCAAGTACCTAAATGAAACTTTTTAATATTTCATGGATTTCACTTCTTCTAATCTGTTCTTTATTTAATTTCTATGAAAAATACCCTTCAAATTAATTTTATTCATTCCTGAAAGACCCATATCTTATGCATTATAATTTTTTAATTATTTTGATTTGTGTACAGCTATGAGTAGAGAAAATTACAGCTTGAATTTCCAAAATAACTGGTGTGACATATATGGCATCTAAATGATATTCTATATCCCTCACCAAAGAGCATTTGAAGATTGTAGTTTTGTTTTTCATTCCCCAAATAAGCCTAACCCTGTAGTAGTACTGGTAGCAAACAGTTCAGATATTAATTGCCATGGTTTCCCCAGCCCTCAGCCTTTCCTAACATCTTCCTTAGGAGATGGCACTTTCAGGAAAACAAGGAAAAAGTTTCCTTTCACAGTGAAAAATGAAATACCTGGCTCTGATGTGTGGTGGGAAGTGACAGAGACTGCCCTGACTAAATATGTTTAATTAGTTGTTACTGCTGCAAGTTTTATCCTTGAGACCCACTGACATGCCTGGGCCAGCAGGGCCACCTCAAGGCAGCCCGAGCTGCCAGGGTTTTCTTACCACTTGTGTTAACTCTATTTTTCCAGTGATAGCAGGGGTCAGAAGGAAATAAAGCTTCTCCAATGTTTTACTGTCACAGCTGCTGTGATAAGGGAACTGGGGGATAGCCATGATGGCTGAGATGCTCTGCTGGAGTGAGAAACCAGGCAAACCTCCAGACTCCAAGCAGGCACTTGTTTGTCAAGTACTTCATGACAATCTAAATGATAACAACTGAAAAAGCAAGCACTTATCAAACAGATTAGTCAAGTGACAGTATCAAGATTCCAACGCTGTACTTCAGTCTCCAATGGCTTCAGTCTTTGATGTTTCTTAATCTCTAAGGTCAAAACTTCTGGGCTCAAGACTTCTTTGATGAGAAAGGCAAGGAACAAGGTGGGGATCTTTACTCCTCCCCAAGCTGTGATATCACTGGTATGTATACATGCTTTTTTGTTAGAGAAAACCAATCTGGTCCAAGGGCTCACAACCTCTTTCCACAGGCCCTGGCTGTTTCAGGCTGTCCAGTCAGGTGGTGCTCCTGGTGCAGGACAACCCTGGTGTGACCTGGATGGCCATCAGATGCAATTCCTTCTAATAGCTACCAATCTGAATAGCTAGCAGGATTAAATAACCTCATGGCTTTAATGCAGCTGCACCAAATGAGTGCACTTTATGCAAGGTTTCACTTTCTGCCTTGAGTGGAGCAGCTGTGTGGTATGTCTGGTGTGCAAGGCAAGCAGGGTGCTTTCCACAGGGAGCTACAGTGGTAATCCAGCCACTCTCGTGGCTGGAACTCTCAAAGGAACCTCCTGTTTCTAGTCCTGATTAAGTCCATCAAACAAAAAATTATGTGGGCAGAGTTTTCAAATTGCATTTTCCGGAGTGCAAGTGTGAGCCCTGGCAAAGACCTGAGGACATCTAAGGTGACAGTGAGGGTCTGGCCCTCAAAGGAGAAGCAAAAGCACAAGCCAGCACAGGGAGGTGCAGTGGCAGCTGAGGAGCACACTCACTCACTAGCAGCACTGGCTGGAGCTGCTTTCAGCAGCTTTTGTTATGCTTCACACTGTATCTTTGATCCAAATGTATTTTACTTTGGCAGAAAGCTGTTTATACCTCCCCTAGCATATATGCAGTATTATTCTTTTCTCCAGATGATTTAGACAATGCTTTCCCCAGCTGCTCTCGCTGCTGCTGGTTCATGTAGATGCTTCATCTCCCACACACACTCTAAATTATTTGTATTTTTTGAGTGTGCCCCGGAAAACTTGCTAAATCTGTCTTTCAGATCAGGCATTCAGTTCCACCCAGAAGCTGAACATATTTGACAACTTTCAGTGTTTTTTCCTTCTCTCTGGAACTTAAAAATACAGAACCCTGTGAAAATGAATGAGAAGCCCTGCTTATGTAAAGCTGGTAGAGCTTTGCTGCATATTCAGATTGTATTTGAGGCAAAGCTTAACATGCAGATGAGGTTTTATAATACTTCATCCCTCCTGCTCTTCTTTGTTTCCCTGTAATGGATTTTGATTTATTTGATGATGGGATCAGACATCTCTCCTCTGTATCATCAGGAACCCTCACAAGTTTTCTGCTAAGAGAAGGAATAGTAAGATTTGCATTATGGTTTTTTTTGTTATCTTCCTTCCAGTGCAACTGAGATTTGCGAAACCCTGGTAAGGCACTTTTTTTTTTTCTGGATACAGATCTATAAAACAATAAAAAATATAAATATGTATATCTGTACTGATAGGAATTGTATAATATATTATTTTAGTAGCTGGAGGTAAAGAAAATTATTTTCTACTTAAGGCTATAAATGTATTCAGCAAATTTTCTCAGCTTAAAAAGTTTCTTCTGTTATTTTTATCGTTGGGCATTCTTGTCAGAGAAAAACTGCCAAAAATTTTAATGTACCCTGAATTCATTAGTAGTTGGTAATGAATCTGTGATTCTACAAAATGCCTGAGAAACAGGCAAGCTCTTCATAGGTTTTTCTGTGTTAATAGTCTTTCTACAGCTATCCTAGGTCACGTACGTATTCATCAAACAACTGTCTTCACTTGCTGGCAAACTGAGCTAATAATGTATGCAGTAGCCTCGTGTACCAAAGTTGAGAAGTGTGCAAGCTTGTACATGTGTTTCCCAGCAAAAAGGGAAAAACACTTAAGCTTACAATAGATGCCTTCTATTTAGCTTACTCATTTTTATTCTGCATGTATTTCATTATTATTAGTAACAACTTTTTATCAATGTTACCATAGAAATGGAGAATGCTAATGCCTAGAATCATGCCAAAACTCATTTTCCATCCTGTTTACTTAGTTGCACTATTGCAAACAATACTTGCTAGATAGCTGTGAATAATTCAGAGCAGCTACATTATTTGGCCAGTTTATTTTTGTATGCAATATCCTTCCGTTTCAGCAATACATTTCACATGTTGTTCTGGAAATGAGTCTTGTGAAACTATGCTGAATTTTAAAGGCAAAACCATCCACGAATTTCTGGGGGGAGGAGGGGGAAACCCTAAGAAGAATCCGTAAGCTTAAAGAAAAGGAGGGACAGGGCTGTAACTTATGTACTGAGTAGCTCTTTTCTCTTTGAAAGCCATTTTGTACTAATTCATAAGATATGTTTCTTCAAACCAGTATATGCATGTTTCAATGGAACTCAATGATCATTAGGCATAAACCATGTACAGGGCTGCTCTTTAATGTTTCTCCTGAGAGCTCAGACTGCCAGTAGAACTTAAGGCACTGCAGCTGTATCACCTACAACCATCGAGAACCTGAGTCATTTAACCATAACATCACAATTTATTTCATTTTGAAATACTAATTAATTGCTGGGGGAGGGGGCAAGAGATTCTAGAACTATCTAATAACCACACTTGTAATGCAGCAATTAGATAGGAAATTAACTCTCTTAATATAACATCTTGGTATTCCATAATTAATATTAGGTTACTTCACTATGAATCCTAAGAGTTTGGAAATAATTTCAAAATATTCCTACTGTAACAACTGAATCCAGTTTAAAAATCAACATATTATTTCTGCTTCATGCATCATCAGCAGCAGCAGCTACTGCAAACTGCAAATGTCCTAGAATCAAAACTTAGCAAGCTATTTTGTTAATGTAGCAGAAGGTGGAAAAGAAGACAATTTAGTCTTTCACAGCAATATTGACTCTATTGCACTGACACCCCTGCTCATGCTTCATGGTACTGCATAATTGGAGAGAGACAAATCAGAGATTTACAGCACCTTTTACACAGAAGAGTATTTTTACATAGCCACCCTCTTGATTATTCTCCCCCCAACACATACATTATGACCATGAATAAAGAGAGAAGAGGAAGAAAGGGAGACATTGTTACCTAAGTGTAGGCTCCTGAATCTGTCTTCTGGCATTGTGAATGAGAGCATTGATTTTATAATGCACATAGCACTTGGTGATTCCTCTGGTCTGTGTTTATATATTTGCTTGCCTATTTTCTATCCTCCTGCTGTTTCCTTACAGCCTGTGTAACTCAAAAGTGAATCTCCTTTTGGTATTGGATATTCCTTTTGTTCCCTTGTATGCTGTAAACAGCAACAGCACCTCAGAGCTGAGCGTCAGCACAACATAGGAAGTAAATAACTGATTCAGCTCTTAAAAAGAACTTTACAACTGACAAGTTTCTGCACAAAATCCTGCATTTCCATACAGTGTAGGGCTGCATTTGTAACAGCCCCATCTGGAGACACAGCAGTGTCACAGACACTAAATCTGCACCCACACAGTGTGCTGGGGCTGTGTGGTCCAGCTAAGGGTCTGGTTAGCCAGGTCAGCCAGGCTTATGTCCACGAGTTTGTACTGAGACTGTGAGTGCAACGCTGTCCCTAATGTCATTAATCACCTCTGCCTCAGAGCTGCAGATGCATCTCTCAGTGTATTAGCCTTTTTTCAAAGCTATCCACCTGGGAAGGTTACTGCAGTAGCAGCCCATCTTTAGACATTCCAGCTTGGAGTTTCCACATCCTTTCAGCCTTTCGACCCATTTTTGCATTGCAGCATGTGAGTGTCTGTCTGTGTAAGCAAAGTAGCAATGATCACTTCGATCAGCCCTGGTACCAGCACTGCCAGCCCTTTTCCCACTGCACACAGGAGCACATCCCATAAATATGGAGTGACTGCAGCCAGCCATCTGCAAGGGAACCAACAATCAGCTGTGATAAGCAGGTAATGCTTCTGTAGTCAGGATTTTTCAACTGTGGTTTCTCTTTTCACTTGAAAAGGTTTTGATCAAGAATGCCAGTTAAAAAAAAAAAATCCTACTGTTCAGTACATGTATTGTTATTAAAGCTTCATCTTTTCTCTGCTATCTCTTCATATGTCTTCCTTTAAATTAAAAAATGGGGAACTCAACCTAAAGTTTCAAAGCAAAGCAAAATTATTGCTGCTTGTAAAACTGCAGTAAGGTTATTTTAATGTATATTACTAATATTTTTGATGTCCTAGCTCTGATTACACCATTCACAAAATGTTTAGAAAAATGCATATCAATAAGGACAGATTGAATTGGAGTGCCTTTATAGTGCTGCTGATAAAATTCTCACTTGCCAGAACAGAGTGTGCTGTAGTAACAGCACTGTTCAGCAAGAGCATATTTGCACATGGTGCAGCTCGAAGCAGAAATGTGCTTTCCCCTGGCAGGCTCTGTAACATCTGCGAGAGATAACGGCAAAAAGGTGGAAGATCTAGCACCCTTTGCCATGTTTGTCCATGCTGTGATAGCTGATGTCTGATGCTTGTCTTTGAACTCTGCTTCTAAGAAGAATGAGGTGGGCTAAAGACCTCTGTATCTCTGACTCCTCATGATTAATCTCATTTCACTGTGCCCATCTCTGTGTCGATGTCAGACAGCCGCTGCCTGCTGCAGGCAGCCCCATCTCCAGGTTTCTCGCTCCTGTGCAATGTGCAGCGAGTGACCCTGCTTCTCCGGCCTCACTCTGTGTTCCTGTGGTGTTATTTTCCTCTCCTGCAGACGCTGCAGAGCAGCACCCTCCCTCACCCGGCCGAGCTCCCGGCAGGCTCTGAGTGCCCGGTCGGACTGGTGGCCACAGCCCTGCTCTCCTAGAACAAACCTCGGCACGGCTCCTGCGGGGAGAACGCACCCACGCTCCTCCAGGAAGCCACAGGAATGCGGGAGAAACGTGAGTTGGGGATAGTTAACCCTGGTGCACCTCACAAGGGGAAAGAGCTGACGGCTCCATCTTCAGGAACGCACCACAGGCACTAGGACACCCCGGAATCTGGGTTTTTTCTGCACCGCTGACAGTTTTAAAACTGCCTATGAAATGCTCTCTTGAAAGAGTGTGCACTTACTGGAATAAATCACACTTTCTCTTCCCCTCTGTCAGCTATTAATAGTGGTAAATTTTAATTGCATATGTAAATAAAAACACTGTGTACTCATTAGTTTAAATATGTTTTTCATTAGGCAAATGAAATGCTTATTGTATATGATGCAAAGCTAAAAGGAGAATGTTAACAGCATTGAGCAGTTTGGGAAGTACAGTGACTTGAATTTTTAAAGTTCTTTCTTAGGATAAAAATAAACCATGTTTTAAGGGATTATTACGGGTAAAATTTGCAGTAGAGGCATCTTGTTTCTGGAAATGGAAAAAAAAAGTTAAGTGACAGAAGTATGGGTATGGTGTCAAGGCCAATGCATTAAAACTTCTACCAAAAGGGAGAGACAGCACATAAACTTGTTTTGCTATTTATAGCATTGGCTATTTTAGAGATGGTAACTGCAAGGCAGGCAGCATTTTTCAGTTTCTCTTTAGAAAAATCCTGACATGTCTCACATTTTGATATCTTGAAACATATTGGTCCCAAATTGCATCACTTCTTCGTCGTTAATTTTCAAACTCTTGGAATGCCACCCTCCAAATACACTTTTTGCTATTTTAGGAGCCATGCAATTATAGTCAAGAAGATACAATTTTTCAGTTCAGTAATCCATACTTTCAAGCTTGGAGTATATTTATCTACCTAAGAGGTCATAATTTGTTTCCTTTCTATCAACAAAAAATACCCAGAATTTCATAACTAATTTATTTCTAAACCTTCTTTTCTATCTCCTTCCACTGTTCTGCTCACTGTGAAATGAGACAAATCTTATCACAGAGACATTTAGTAAATTTGTATCATTTTATACAAAAGCCTGTCCTCTAAACACTTCAGTCTCAGTGAAAAGATGCTCTGAAGGTATGACATTCTAAAGTTAGGGCTCACAACATTTTAACAATCTCCCTTAACATGAAAACATGTGTTTCATGATTAATAGGAGAATATAAAACCTCTCTCCCTGCAAAACTCAGAGCACCAAATCCACTTTCTTCCCAATTGCTTGAGTAAGAGAGCCAAGATAAAAAACATTTTTATTTTATAATGATAAGCTTGTCTCATCTGTGCTTCCTCAATTCAAATTCTATCAAACTTTTATACTGGAGCACAGTAAAATATTTATATGCAAGATGTAGTGAACGAAATGCAAGGGCTGGCTAGAGGGCAGTCTCTCAGAATTAGCACAGCACAGTCCAAAAAGGACTAATGTGTCAGTCTCCAAGATTCTTCATTTGCCAAACTAAATTGTAGCTAACAATACCCATTGCCAGGAGAATAAAAGCAACAGAGATTTCATTTTGTATGAAGAGTTATTGCACTTGGTTGAAAACACATTAATAGTTTTAAAGACCAAAATGGGACTATCTGATATCAAACTGGACTTACTACAAAAGAGAGGCCAGAGTTTCACGTGTTAGTGCCCTGAACAAGTTTATGAATTGAGGCTGAGTTGAAGCAAATTTTTGAGGATGATATTCAGCTTGGTCATGGCTGAAAAGCCAAGAACCAAATAATCTCTTTTGCATTTTCTTGCAGAAAGTGTTTAAAAGCTCTCATAATTTAAAAAGCAGTGTCTGTATTTGATTTTTTTTCACTTGTCTGGATCAATCTTCTAGTCAGTGCATCATGTTTTATTTCACCCTACCACTGGGCCATCTGAGGAGAATGGGGATAATAAAGTTGAGGGGGAAAAGATAAAGGTTTTGTCAAACAAAACAGTTTGAGTTTTGTTTTAAGAGATTTAAGGAGGCTGTGATTTAATACATGATATCCCATAATATATAATAGGTCCTGATCTCACTTTTGTCCTTGATGCCCTCAATTTTTTTTTTCTAGTTTGCTGTATTAAAACCAGTAGGCAGTGTAATGTATAAGTAACATTCCCTGGATATTCATGCTTTCATACACTAAGAACAAAAATCCTACTTCAGTTAGGATCCCTGCTCCAAGAAATCCATGGACCCATTGCCAAAGAATTTGAGCCTAAGAGCCCACCAGGCCCATTGTTTAGAGGCTGAGGTGAATTAGAAAGCAATCACACCCTGACCTTCGTTGTCCTTACTGCTCAGAACACAAGTTCTTGTTGATCTATAATGCATGTAGTGTTTCTCCAAAGTTATAAGTATTCACAGAAAGTGGTTATCTTTTACAAATGATTGCACTGATCTCCAGATGATTCCTTTGATTCTCATCCAGCATCAGATCCTCTGAATGATTTCTCATGAGGCTCCCCTCCATCTCACCACTGAATTTCTCTAGGTAGGAGAAGATGAACTTCAGAGATGTATTTAATATTGTACATAGATGCCTTCACACACTGACACAACTCACTGTAGCTTTCAACAGCTCTTTCTTCAGGTTCCTCAAGAAGCTTATGGTAGAGGTGAGAAATCTGAGGCTGTTTAACACTTCAATCCATAGTAAGCTCTCAAATATTTAAATTGTAGATACATCTAGACCAAGTGTTTTTAATGGTAAAGCGTAATGATATGTAGGTGGTTGAGGAAATGTAATCTCTGTGTAACTCACCCAAAACTAGCTTATCACATTTTACCCACATGCAAATGTCTTATCTGAAACTTGGCTCAGCAGGAAATGGTAGCATGTCAAGGATCCAATTAACATTATCTCACTCCCATGTTTTTTTCTTCAATGTCTCTGCCTTATGGGAGAGAACTGGGCTTCCAGTTCTGTTGTTACTCACAGTGAAATTGATTGATTTTGGGCATAGTGATTTGCTAATACCTCAAATACTACTGGAAACTCTGAATTTGTATGAAATGTGAACCTCCCCACAGGGGAAAATCCACTCATGAGGATGCCATCAGAATTCTGGATAGTTCCTTCTTTGTTCTGTCTGGATTACTTTGTGCAAACTGTGAAACCTTCTAAACCCAAATGTTGTTGAATAGTCCATTTTGTAGAGTGTACAACATCAAAAAGAATATGAGTTTGAAGTACAGTCAGCTTGCCAAAATCAAATTTAAAAAAGAGGAAACTGGTGTGCTCTATAACAGGGAGAGTTAGAAACGTAATTGTAAGCTGTATCTGACACTAAGGAGTATGAATAGGAGGAGTGAGAGAGGTCCATGATGAATATATTTGCACACAAGATAATTATTGTTTATAAACAAAGGAGCAATTATCAACTGCACTACACTGAACAGCAGATTTTTGCCTGACTTCTTCCAATAGCAACCATAATACCCCTGCAAGGCAACAGCAGAAAGGAGTGTCTGTAAAGGGGTTCTTAGGTAAGCAACGCTAAATGTAAACACTACATGATTTTTTTATTTTTTTTTAATTAATTGCCTTTCAGCAGAAACTGCAGCAAGACTCTGCTTTGGATTTTGTTTTATCTTTTCCATGATTCCCAGTTACAATATAAGGATCCCATGAGTGTGGCCAGTCTCCATTTCCTCTTCAAGTGATTATCTGCCACACAGCTGTTAGTGTAAATTTCAAGTTATGAAGGGTCATTCACCAATATAGAGAATTGTGGGAGGTAGAACAGCAAAAGAGAGGAACTTTCAGTCTCCAAACTGTTCCCTTAATACAGTCCAAGACAACTAAAGATACAATGTGATTTAGGATCTGGTTTGTTATGTAGTTAAAAACAGTATATTGCCACTTTATTTTTTCTGCTGACTTATATAATTTTTGACTTATTATTTATCTATATTTAGCAATAGGTGTTGTTCAAGTCCCAGTATACTCAATTGATTCACTGGGAAGCATTTATCTACCATATATGTGTAACTAAGAGAATGAAAATTACAAGACTGAATTAAATTGAAGTTGGTAGCATCCTCTGCGGAGGCAAGCCATAAAAAAAAAAAAAAAAAAAAAAAAAAAAAAAAAAAAAAAAAAAGAATCCCTCAAGTCCATCATGTATCAGTTTTCACTCTCTTCCTTGAGCTTCTTTCCTGCTTGTAACAGACAATGGGATTTACCATGCAAAGAGGTATGGAAAACAGCATTCCCCAGGGAGAGGAGCAGCATCTTTTTGAAAATAATATCTGTAATGTCTTGGGAACTACTGTTGCCTTGGAGGAAGGCTATCCATACCAACATAAATAATCTCCTCCCAGGTGAGTCTGATAATCTATCTAGCCCAATATATACATAGTCACTAGGGATGTGAATAGAAATCTATATATGTGAAAATATGAACAAGAAATTACTAAGCTACTTGTGCAGTGTGCACAGGGATACGATGTCAGCATCTCAAGATTATGTGGCCCTGATCTGGGATGAGCTCAGATGTGTGCAAGCCTTGATTCAAAGCACATGGAAAATGGCATGCAGATCCTTGTAATGAATTTTTGAAGAAACGCTCCGGGCTGTGCCTAAGTGGGAGTGACTCCTTCAAATCTAGCTCTGATCATTAACTCATGAGCACAGCATGATAATGTGCTTCAGCTGGGAATGCCTTTGGAAATGCAGGTAAGTGATGGAGATGTACATGTGAGCAGCACGATATCTCCATGTCAGCATACTGAGCTGCCAGGTAAAGCAATGGGCTGCAGTTTGCAGAATGGCTGTTCAAATACTGGAATTCCTGGGTGTTAAAAGCAGATTAAGTATCCTCTTAAAGTATGCAGTTTTAGATACCAAGTCAAATACTTACTGATTCAGCCCAAGAGCTCTATTTAAAAAGTCCATTTCCAAGCAAATTGCTATGAAAACAATCTTACTCTGCCCTGTTAGCAACACAATTCCTCACGCTCATACTTGGACACAGCAAAGCTCTTAATTACCTATTAATGCCTATATCCTGACAGCAATCTTTAATATTTGAGATGCCTTCAATTCCTGTGAGACCTGTCATTAATGTTAAAAATGTTCTTAAATGCTTTGTTACTAAAATTCTGCTCCAAAAGGTATGGACCTTAGTAGGACACCTTGCAGATTGTTTTCAGGGATGTGAAACTACAAATACCACAAAAAGTGACAGTCAGGCATTTTTTATTTTGAGAGTCCTCAGCACGATACTCCCGAAGAATGCCTTCTTAGGAAAGTGTTTTGTCAGGTTTTTAATTCCTTTTTGAATTCTATGATCTTGAAGCATATGTCTGAACGAATACATTTTGAACACGAAGGAGCATATAGCCCAAATCTAAGAAGTTTCCTATTGAATCTGTGCCCAAAGTTTTCATGAATTATGAATATGTCTGTAATACTTCATTTTTTAAATAGGTTGCAAAATCACACTGAAGAGAAATTTGCTTGCAAGGCTCACATCTATTGGCTATTGAACTTACAGAGCAGAAATATCTTTGCAGTGTAGATACCAGGCACCTGTTTATGGTATTATCACATTATTTGGGGATTTGAGAACTGCAGAAGTAATGGCAGCAAGGGCTAAGGAAAAAAGAGAAAGAAAGTCCATACTTCAATGATCCAAACCATCACTTTTGATTTTTGACAACCATTCATTTACTGCATATCTCATGTCTAGTAAGTATAAATGCTTTCTTGTTAAAATGCAAATGTACTTTCACAAATAGCAAAGGAAAATACCTGTGCATTTGTCTAAAATGGACTATTTTCATTGAAGATACAAACTAGCTTTTTACTGAGCATTTTGCCTTTCAGCACCAGCCTCCAGCTGGACTCTAACAGTTGGTTCCTTTTGTAACTGAGGCCAGTTGCTTTTGAAAACACACTCTGCTTACTGCTCACTGTAGAAAAACCTCAGCACATTTCTGCAAGAAATCAAAGGTATAGCTTTTTCTCCTCAGGTTCAGAGTGTAATTCATAGTCTTAAGATGTCTCCTCTCCAGACAGAAGCAATGAATGTACAAAATTGTTTCATTTCCAGACATACACCTCAGGTTTACAATCCTTCTCTCTCTTTCTCCTCTATTTCTCTACCACTCACATCACCCAAGAAACAAAGAGGTGTGCCAGGCAGACATCATATCTTCACTAACATCTGTTACAGGCCAATTTCAATGCTATTGCTACTTCTTCTCTCATTCTGTATGTATGAGCTGGTATTAATAACTCCAAGGAAAGTAAATGCATGAATCAATGTGTTCAATCAAACAGGCTGAATGAATGAAACATATGTATAAAAAACCCATGTGTTTGTACATTCAGGTTCTGTGTTGAGTGAGCATCACATGTGGCAAGGGGCACATTGTGGAGGCCACATGCAGCTTGTCCAGAAGAGGCAGGAAAGGCTTTTTTTTCTTCCTTGAAAAAATGTGTGGGCAGTCTCTGGGGCTTGTCTGTTCTGCTGCCCCACAGGTCTCAGAGGAAAGGACTGGCAAACAGCCCTCCCATTGAGCCAGAAGGGCAGATGAGAAGGAGGACAGAGCATCAGAGGGCATCAGGAAGCAGGGCCAAAGGACCTAAAGTTGTGGTGGCTTCTTGTGATGTCAGTGCCCACAGTAAGAAGTTCTTCCAAAGTGAGATGCCTTCAGAAAATACAGCATGTCTATCCTGGGAAGAAAACGAGGGAGAAGGGGAGGTACTATCTGAAACCGTTTTTGAAAATTGCTGCTGAGTAGGTGTAGTGTGTATTACAGCTGCCCTTCAGCTGGTCCCTTTTGACTTGCCCTCGCAGAAGCTGCCTGTAGATGTTTGTCCCAGTGCTGCTGAGAGTGGGTGGGCACTCACTCACCTGCTGGCTGACATGGGGTCAGCTTGTTCAGAGCCACTTTCAGCCCCACATTTCCTTGAGCACCCACTGAAGAGACAGTGCTTGTACTCTCTAGCCTTGCCAGCCCCTTGTCAATAAGGGCCTGCTGCTAGTCAGTGAGTGGTGGCCACAGCCAGTGCCACACTGCCGCTGTCCCCAGCCCCAGTGGCTCTCCCTCTTCCACTCATCCATCGTACCTGTGATTCAAGTCAGATGTGTCACAGTCAGCCACCTCCAGCTACCTGTCCTAGCAGGCTGCTAGAACAATTTTAGCAAAACAGTAAGTGGAGATAGAAACCAGTAGCTGACTAATAGGGAGAAGGGTGATTTGGCTGGAATGTGTGAGGGTGATAGTGATGCCTTAAGTTGTAGCTTTCATATTTTAGATTCTGTGCTGCATAAGGATGTAGTTTTGAGCCTCATATTAAGTGCTAGTGAGCTCTCTTCACAGGGTAGGTAGACAAAACAAATCCTTTTCTTGCTGAGGACCAAGGACAACCGTCAGACCCAAAAGC
>VZUI01036455.1:0-17702 GCA_013401135.1 Cettia cetti | reverse complement strand
GGCCCCAGCATCCCTGGGCGTGCAGGTCCGGCCGCCGCTCTCCGCCTCCGGCTGCGCATCGGCCGCCGCCCCGGTCCGCGCCGCCGGGAGAGCCCGTGCGGAGCGGGGAGGATCGGCGGCGCTCCCGGCCGCGCTCGGGAGGAGAGCCGGCTCCCCGCCGCCCTCCCCTCGCACACAGCGCCCGCGGCTCCTTCATCTGCCGCTGCCCGAGGGGCCGGGGGCAGTGGGGATGCTCCGGAAGGCGGGAGGGGACGGGCCGCTGCCAGCTCCAGCCGCGTCCCTCTCGGCAGCCGTCGGGAAATGGATTTCCCGGGCCTCTGGCTCCGCCGTCCCTGCGCCTTCTGCCCGAGGGGCGCCGCGAGGGGATGGTACCCCACAGCGGCTCCCGGCACTGCGGCTGGGGCCGACACCCTCTCCGTCGTGAGAGGCGCTTCTCCTCGCGGTGCTGATGAATAGGGTTCTTTTCAGCGCTCTGGCCCTCGCTCCCTGACCTGCTTGAGGATGCTGACCCTCATTTTCCTGTGCAGAAGCTCCCTCAAGGCTTTCACACTCCCCCGAATTCCACCTGTTCAGTTCTGATTCTGCTTTTCACACGATTCAGAAAAGCTGGAAACAGAGAGTGTGTATGATTCATAAAATGATTCTTCAGCTGGGAAATGTCAGCAGAAGCCATGTCATTCCTAACTGAAAGGCTGCTGCACTTTGCTGCATGTCAATTGAGCTAGATTGAACACACATTTCTAATGCATTCTAAGTGCTCGGGTTATTTTACATAAGAAAAATGAACCGTGTCGCACAAAAAGGACTGAGGAAAGGAAACAACCGTGGCTAAAACTCTTAACCTCCCATCAGAAACTCGAGATGTGTCTCCTATAGCTGTCACACCAGTCTTGAGAGTAACAGGGTTTTTGAGGATCAGAATAGAAACCCTAGGCAGAAAAGCAGAAGGGAGAAAGCATTTGAAGAGTATCCTTTTCCATGTCCTTTCCTGCTGAGCTGACTCCTCAGGAGCTCACCAGGCAGCGTTTTGGAAGCACTGGGACCGCAGCTAACCAACCGGGTGTGCACCAAGTGCCAGGCTGCTGCTGTCCCTCCCAGGGCTCAAGCACTGGTTGCACTTCCCAGGTGTTACGGGTAGATACGTGCCCCTTGCAGGTCCTGGCTTCCTCCTTAGACAAGGTCTGGTTGTACTTCTTGCCCTTATGTTCTGGTTGCTACGTAAAGGAAGCCTGTGAATGGAACATAGGAAAAACTGCGGAGACTTCCAGAAGGTCCCAGATCTGGACAGTAAAGGGATCAGGCTGAATCAACAGAAATGAAAGTCCACATCCAGAATGGCATCACTTTCCAAAGTCTGTCATTGCATTCAGTGGTACTGCTGCAAGAAATTCCAGAGAACAGACTGTGTTAAAGTTGTAATACATCTTCACAGTGCCTCAAAACCAGTTACCTAGGAATTGAAAATGATAGGAAAAAAAAATCTGTTTTCCTTTTCCATTTTCTGAATTGTTAGGTATAAATTAAAACACTCTTATTCAGGGAGCAAATATTGCTTCTTTCCAACATTTTCATAATTTCCATGAAATTTTCTTTCCAAGTTTAGTTCTGCTTCATTTGTACAATCATTAAGTCAGTCCCCCGAGAACCATCAGCAAGTAGGTTCAACCTGCTGACAGCTGCAAGAGATCATCCATCAAAATTATTATTCTCATCAAAGCACTACTGATGATTTATTTCAGTGGCCCAAAGTTATTGGTCTTAGATAGATACCTCTTTAAAACGTAACCATAAATTACCATGTCTAATTTCAACAAAGTATTTTTCAGTTTTATATGCAAACTAAAGATTATTCTTTTGCCACAATGCTTGCAATTAAGTAAAGCCTCCATAGTGGTTTGTGACTGGAAATTTTAATTAATAAGAAAAGGAAAATCTGGAGTTCCAGCACAGTTGGACTTCAGTGATGCTTGTGTGTCCCTTCCAGCTCAGGATATTTTATGATTCTATATAATGATGTTATCCAAGGAGTGAAAAAAGCATCCTTTCACAGTAAACTGCAAGTTCTCCATTGCTCTAAAGTGATATAGGTCCCAGGTAATCAGTGGAGTTGAGCTTATTTACAGTACCTGTGGCTTTGTCTACACAGCTCCATTTTGAGGAACAGTGACATTCTGACAGTTCTCTCAAGACTGCTGTGCTCTGCAATAAAGCACTGCCAGGATGCATGACTAAAGAATAAGGCTAAATAAATAAATAAATAAATAAATAAATGTGTTATAAAGTCTCATTTTCTTCAGACTGAGAAATCATAATTTCCTGTTTGCATTGTAGCTCGCTCTGTTTCTTCTGATTGTTCCACTTCAGAGGAATTAAATGAACAAAGGTCTGTGAAATAATTGGACTGAATTGCCAGCCTTAGAAAAGCTCATTTGGTTTTGTTCCCAAGAGAAACACTGATTAGATCTGCCTTAGAAAGCCATTTTCATTTGAACAATGTGAGCTGTGATTTGGAGAGGACCTGCAGAACTGGAGTTCCACTGAACAGAACTGTGAAGTTAACATGTGCAAATGCAAGACAAAAAGATTCAAAAGACAGAAGAAATTGAAACAAAGAATAGAAGCATCCACATGAGGCATGTGAAATCCACATCACAGGTATTTTCAGTTTTGAACAGCCTGATGCTGTGAGGAACTGACTGCTGTAGAAAACTGAACACAGCCAAGCTGCTTTCATAAACCAACCTCACTAGAGCCAAGGCTGTCCAGATAAATAAAGCAAAAGGTCACACATACCTGTTTGGTGTTTTACACTGTAATCTCCGAATGAACTCTATGTATTTTACCTTGCTCTGCACCACTGGGGTGCAAGTAGAGTAAGGGGGAAAGATAGGAGTCTGGTATTATTTTTTTTTTTTTTTTAGCAAAATTAATGAGCTTTTACCTGGCTTGAGTAAAAATAAGGGCTGAATGCAACGTAGCTGCTGTGTCCCTTTGAAAAAAATGAAAAGCATCCCACAGGTTTTGGTGTAACAGCGTTGGGTCCTTGTTACACGCACAAATGCCTTAGCATCCACCTAAAGCCAGTCATTTCTCCAAGCAGAATACCGGTGCAAGCCATTCCAGGCTGAACCATCCAAAGAGTGAATGGTAAACCCCTAACACGCTTCGTTTGGGGTTCCTACCCAGGAAAGGGAGGCCTTTGCCCAAGAGCAGAGCAGGGCACGGACAGGTGAGGAGCATCCCCCTGCGGTGGCAGGGAGCGCCCTCTCAGTTTGGTCACACAGCGTTTCGCAGGTGCCGCGGCCCCGCTCTCTGCCAGAGGAGAGCCCCGAGGGATGGGGAGCACACGGGCGGCAGGGACACGGGCTCCTGGCCTGGGAGACGTGTGGAAATTCCTGCCGGCTGCAAGCCTAGCTGTGAGTTCCTTACCATCCTGTGTGAGTCAAACTGCCTGAAGACACAGGCTCCGTGAGCCGTGCAGAAGCACTACAGACGATCAGGGAGCTGTGGAATTCTGCTGTGAATTTTCATGCTCCTCTATTTAAACAAACACCTTTGCAAATGCAGCCTCGTTAATGTTCCCCAGGTGGGAACTTCAGATAGTAAGTATACACAAGAGCACTTACTTTGTTATGCTGGTTCTCAGGACAATCCCATCTCTTAGTGAAAATAAAGCTATCCTGCTAGGGGAATTTCAGCAAAATGCTAGTCAGGCCTGAGGCACTGATAGGGAGACAGCCCAGCTCCTGCAAACAGAATGAATTGACATTTCCAGTCACATAATGGCGGTCCATTAGCAGCAAACACAGGATAGAGAGACACCTATGTGAAATATAAATTAGGGCTTAGAAGCCTTTCCCATTGTGCTATATGATGGCATTCACTGCCAGTGCTGGGCCTCACTAATGAGTCTGAGGAAACCCAGCTGACAGTCTGCAGCCAAATGTTGGTAATCACAGATTAAAGATGTCTCTTTTATGAACTCAGAAATATCTTTACTTGGATCCAGCAGGCTCTATGATGGACTGTTCTGACATACAGGAGGCAACTGATGAGTGGTAGATCTCTGACTGCGGTCTTTAAACACAGTGTCAAGTTATGAACTTAGAAGTAAAGAAATCAAAGAACTAAAAAAATGTGTATAGGAAGGCTACTGGGAGCTAACAGCCCCAAGTGTCCTTGTTCTGACTCTCATTGTTCTGACCCTCATTTCAACAGCAGTTCGAGTAGTCAAATGCCTCTTAGCAGATAGCAGTGACTTACCTCAACAACTGAGGAAAGAGGAGAAGAAAAAATCCTATCACTTCATTTTAGGGGTTGAAACTAGGTGACCTGTAAGGTCCCTTTCAACCCAAGCCATTCTATGACTCTATGATTTGCCTTGGAGGTTTTTTTAGGCAACACCCTTTATTTCCATCTGCTGTATACAAGGCTCAAGGTGTAAGATATGTCTCAATTACACTCATGTTACAGTAGTCATAAGAAGCAAGCCTTTGAAAATGTGACAGAAAGTTCAATGTTTCAGTAGAATGCTGAGTTCTGCAGAATCTTCGTTTATCTGGCACTGTTAAGTGTCTTTTTAGGGCTTTCTGTGGGCCAAAGATTAAAGCAGGGCAGGAGCAGTCCAGCTCATACAAGTTGGATAAGGTGAAGGGAAATGCTGAAGTAAGAAATGCTTTTAAAGAACAAATATCACTGGCTGGGACAGGTGCGAACGGTAGTCTTATGAAATGGAAACAACCACAGACAACAAGGGCAAAGACTCAGGAAATCTTTGCCATTGGGAATGTTCTGTATACAGGCTTTGCTAAACAAACCAGCTGAGAGCTGGGGTCAGTCACTGATGTGCTCCTTTGCTGATGTACCTGAACCAAGCATGTTACTGGCTCTCACTGTAGTCTTGGTGGGAGAGTCAGGATGACTCTCTTGTCTCTGTTTGGGGGAGATGCCTTCTTCTGTAGTGTGAGTGCCAGGCTATCTATGCCCTATCTCCTTTTGGCTTACACACTCACATGGCTACAGCATGATAACTTACCATGGCCTGCCCACCAGAGCTGACCAGAGTGCAGGTATTTCCCCAGACAGTGAAATCATCCTGATTTCAAGCCAGCTTATCCTAGTTCCATACCAACAGGAGTTTTATTTCAGCAAACTAATAACACACTTGAAAGTACTATTACAGTGGTCAAAGACCTTCCATAGCAGTAACTACCAGCAAAATCTAAGTTTCAAAGTTGATGCTGCCAGTGTGTGAGGAATGAGGAGGACTTCTGAGGAGGAGCTGAGGGAGCTAGGGTTGTTTAGCCTGGAGAAGAGGAGGTTCAGGGGGGCACCTTCTTGGTGTCTACAGCCACTTGAGAGTAGGGTGTAGCCAAGTCGGGGTTGGCCTCTTCTCCCAGGCAACCAGTGACAGGACAAGACAAAACAACCTCAGCTGCCCCTAGTTGTGCCTTTTTCCCGAGGCAGACCTGTGGAATTGCCTTGGGGGTGTTACAGCTATTTTTATGGGGCTCAAGACAGGGGTATCAAGATGTCTTTGCCAATATCTCTGTAGCACTATGAACACTATTCTGTTTCTTGTCAACTTAATGTCATATTCAGAGGGACATCAAGGCACTGTAATGCAGCACTCTGGATTAGCAGCCTGCAAAGAGATTGCAACTAATCTTCTGATGTCACTTGAAAGTCAAACGAGAAATGGCAGCAGAGCTGCTATTGGGAAAAGGGATTTCCCAGAATGGTGCCTTCTTTTCAGCACAGAGGAAACTCAGGGAAAACTGACTGGTTTTTCTGAGGGCTAGAGACAGACCCAAAAAGTTTATGGGAAAAGCTTCAGAGGTTGGCACTAAGACAGAAAAATTTACAAGATTAACACTGCTAAAATCCTGAGTGGCTATTAAGACTTAACAATGCTTACACCTTCCCATGCACAGAACAACAAATAGTGGCAGATTTGATGCTGGTAATGGTTAGAGGGGAGGGAATGATTTCACAGAATATATTCATTAAGATTAGCTTCCCTTTTATTGCCTTACACATGAAGAATAGCCCTGAAGGACGAGTTTGATGAGCTTAGCAAGCAACATTCCTAAAGTTTATCCTTAAACCCTTTTCTTGCCAAGGGAGGTGGGGATTGTTAGAAAGCATGATGTGCTTGGTAGTTTTATACAGAAATAAGGAGATTAAAACTGAGCTTCAGACATTCATGTTATGCTACTGAAAGACTGGAAAGGAGAGCTCTGCAGTTTCTTCTGCCCCTTCCATTGCCATGCAGCTGTCTTTTCTAGGGAAGAACTAAGAGTCCTTTTGGCCTTAGCACTCTTCTTTGAGTGACAAATAATGTTTAATTCTAGGGCTATTTTATTTATGTTGTCCTTATCCTGAAAGCATGGACTGATCAGTATAGAAACAGCTGGTGAATGGCATGTGGCTGTAATGCAGAGGTAGACAAGCCAGATGTCTGGTTTGCATGGCAATTTTGAGTCAGATAACTCATTCACATGGACTCTAAATACAGAAGAGGATGGTCTTCTCCAAAATCAAAACCTTGAAATGTGAGCAAGCATCATTCACAAGGAAACTCCATTCAACTTTCATAACTATGTCAAAAATACAGCATAGAAAGTGAGAGAAGTCAACTTCAGAAACTTCTGGTTGCTGAAGTCCCAGCATTCAACAACATCAAATTGTGATCAGGCTGTT
Organism: Cettia cetti; assembly: GCA_013401135.1. Classification (NCBI taxonomy): domain Eukaryota; kingdom Metazoa; phylum Chordata; class Aves; order Passeriformes; family Sylviidae; genus Cettia; species Cettia cetti. Next base: position 11,000 of record VZUI01036455.1, on the reverse strand, counting down.
CTTTGCACTGCAGAAATCATAGTTATTTTCAAAAATGAATCATAAAGGTGTATACTTCACCAAAACTATTGGAAAGGAATAATGCAGCATGTTTCTTTTTCTGAAAGATTTAGGGAGGTTGGGTGACTAAGTCACTGCTGCACTCATTTCAAAGAATAACAAAAATAAAATTAGGACAATACTCTATAAATTTCTGTGCCACACCAAAGTCAGAAGTCACTTTAATCGTGGCTATGTTTTGTTTAAGGATAATATTCAGGAGTGAACAGTAGAGGGTGTTAGCTTAAAGGAAAACTTGAGTTAACTCTTTAGAATATGTCCTGTTTAATACAATTCCCAAGAAAAAAATCAGATGCTGGGAAGTACCTTGTGTCTTAGTGTAAATGGCACTAGGGAACCAAGTTCATGACGTCCTTGATGTCACCTCAAGAGCAAAGTAAAGGAAAAAAAAAGAATTGCAAACAAGCCCCTCTGAATATCATAGAATTTTAGAATTATTTAGATTGGAAAAGACTTCTATGATCATTCAGTCTAGCTATTAACCTGGCACCACTAAACCATGTCCCCAAGTGTACCTCTACACATCTTTTAAATACCTCCAGGGATGGCACCTTCGCCACTACCTGGGCAGCCTGTTTCAGTGCTTGACAATCTTTTCAGTGAAGAAGTTTTTCCTAATATCTAATCTGAACCTCTCCTGGATCAATTTGAGGCCATTTCTTCTCATTCTGCCATTTGTTACCTGGCAGAAGAGGCTGCCCCCCTGTTTTTATGTCATTCATGACTAATTAGTAGGCTTGAATGATTTTTCAATGTAGCTTGCAGATTGGATAATTATTCTTTTGATGACTTTCTGGATAGCAGCTAGGAAAATGTTTTCAGTTTGATTTTTTTTTTATAGCATGCCTCAGTATCACTAGATTTGCCTTTGTTTTCTGCAGTTTCCTAATGTCAAAACAATTTCTTCCACCCTTCACATAATTAGACAGATATAAATGGTAGTGGATATAAATGGACAAACCTAAGCCTCTCCTGCAGTACTCACCAGAGGGAATGACTTTAGTGACAGGGCTCAGTGCTATTTTAGGTGCTGTGGATTATTTCTCCCAGCATCTAGCAGCCAGACAAAATGAGTCCTTAATAAGTCTTATGTCATGTATGCCAGCCTGAACCAGATGTCTTGGGCACCCTTGGACATCTTGGATAGCTCTGGATTGATGTTCAGTTAGCTGGACTTTGTCCTGTTTGTTTCAATTCTGTGGGTCTGAAGAGAAAGAAAATATAGAGAGATGTTTTAAATTCCTTAATTTATTTAGAGTTCCTCAGGAAACATATTTGTGGTACAGCATTTATGAGCATCATATCTAAAATCCTGAATCATGGGACTTTGCTCCCTTTCCATTCACTTAGATGCTAAATCTGTGTCCTGGACACACTCCAAGTGCTTGCATTTAGGTTTCAACTCTCAGATGAGAATTGTCAAGCATGGGTCTTACCACAAACTTGGCTACCTTTATTTTTGTACATTTCAATGTACATTTTAGTTCATAAAACCCCATGAACATCACAAATGAGACACATTTGAAAAGTACAGTTGTAGGCACCCGGTAAGTATCATGGGGAATTAACTGAAGTCGCGTACATTGGTGTCCACAGTTCCTGTAACATCAAGCCCTCACACTTATCTGGGGCCACTGCTGGGAAGATCAAAAGGGCAGTGCCACGGAATTCAGCATTACACAGCTTGTAAGAAGTCCAAAACCCTTGCAGAAGTGTTTGTAGTTTAAGTCAAGAAAATAAAAAAGCTAAACAGCAACAGATGTGCATGCAGATACAATGTATAATAAAACTTTCTTTATTATTACCTGCTTTGCCAGAGACACTGCATAAATATTCTGAGATCTGTCTTTGCTGGTTTCTGTGCAGGACTGGCCTTCTCTTTTCAGCTTCTCCCTGACTTCTATGAAGTTAAAAAGTATTTGCTACTGCAAAGCACCTGCAAACCAGATACACACAAGGTCAAATTTATACAGGAACAAAAGTTTTAGTCGCTGGTGGGAGGTGAGGAATTTTGTATTTAGTGCTTTGGCATGCTGTGGACTTTGAGGCTTTTGCAGCCCAGTTGTATGGGTAATGGTTGAGACTGGTCAGACTGGTCATTTGGTTGTACTGATCTCTTAAAGCAACACAAAGTGGGTAGGCTTGGAAAGGGGAGAATAAAGGACCACAAGCTATTAGTCAGCTGCCAGTGTGTCACTAGGAAAGTTCCTCTTGGTGGATCAGACACCCTGCACAAAATGTCACACTTTTATGAAGGAAAAGATTCCCAAATTTCCCACCATGGAAAATGTTGGGGCTTTGCTGATTGCACCAATTGAAAAGCATCCACTGAAGATTTCCAGTGTAACCCATTTCTCTGTGGAGTTAAAACCTGCAATGTCCTGCTGCTCTTACAGACAGAATCTTACCAAGATTCCATGGTAAGAAAATGAGAAAGAAGAGGCAAAGAAAATTACCTTTTGTCTTTTAGCACACAAAGGAAGTCTGTGTAGCTTTTGTGCTCGGGCTGAAAGCACACAGTGAGAGAGTGTAGCTGCTCTCTGACCACAAGGGCTGGCAGAACTGAAGGGATCAGCAAGCACAGCATTGCTCATCCCAGCCAGACCTAATGTGGCTGAATGCATTTAGCCATATATTTAATTAAGGGAACAAATAGGCCAACACTCAGCTGCTAGCCCTGGAGGCATACTCACAATGTAATTGTCTGGAAACATATTTTTAAATTCATGTGCAAAAGATATTTAGGCACTCAATACAAAGCTGTTAGGCTGAAGTGCTTCCTCTTGTTTGTCGAGGAAGGGTCTGAATTTCCTTCGCCTGTAAAACTGCTGCGTAAAATAAAGATTGGTGGTAAATCCTCGCATAAATTTTCCTGTGGAAGAAATTTTCCCTGGTGCTCTATCTCTTATAATTTATCCACAGGCAAATTAACCCATGTTACCCATTAAGATGTAAGTTAAAAAATGGTCTCTAAATACCAAAATATGCTTCTGTTCAGGAAGAAAAAGACCAAGATAAATAATGAAAGGTATAACACATATAGCACACACTGGCTTGGTGTCTAGTCTGCCACCATGCCTTCAGCTATCTATTAAATCCAAGAGCATCTTGCCTTTTTATGGACAATTCCGATTCTGTATCCATGACTTCCTGTAACAGTAATTCCTACAAAAACTTGCTTTGTCCTTTTATTTTGTATGCCTGTATTTATATTTTTTAATAATTTGCACACTTAGCAAGGGCAAAGCTCTTTAAGTTCAAGGTGACTTTCATGTTAGATCAATGAAAACAGCAGAAGAGAATAAACAGGCAACATCTGTGGGTGGTAAACGAATGCAGTACGCATGAAAAGACTTTCAGAACAAAACCAGGCTCTGCAGACAGACGGAGAAGGTTGAAAACATGAAGTACAGTATAAAGAAAACAAAAGTCTATTCTGCTAGATTTGCCATCTGTATCCTCTGCCTGAATTGACTCCCCTCACGCATTTCTTGGTTAAAGATTTTGGTTTCCATTTCATCTGTGAAAAGTGAATAGATTTACAGCATGTTGTATTAGAAAGAGCATGGGGAGATGGTGATTCTGTGAATTTCTGGCATGTAAGGAGACCATCTCCCCCCGGGACTCTCTGTCATGTTCCCAGCACAGTCCCACACATCCCAGCCAGCAGGGAGAGCAGTGCTCCAAGGCCTGAAGAGGAGAGCCTGCAGCAGCTCCAGCAGGACCTGGAGCGCAGGAGAGGCACCGGCTGTGCCTGCAGCCAGGGGCTAACAGGACACTCCAAGGAAGGTGTCATGTCAGTGATTTATCTGAGGAGAATGTTGGCCTTGAAAAGTCATCATCCCCAATATATTTATTACTTACTGCTGTCCCAGATTCTGTTTCCAAGTGCAAGCCCCCAAGCTCTACATTAACTCCGAGCCTACGAGCGACTATGTGGCACCAGTATTGTAGAGTGGATCTTAAACCAGTGCAGGCTGCTTCTTGTCTGGGCTAATCAATGCAGCACCAGTGCTGCAATAGCCACTGTCAGGTGGCTTCTGGTTGACTCAGAGGACTGACAGAGGTGTTTGCAAAAAAAAAAAAATTCTGTATACATACAACATAAAACAAAGGTGAGGTGTGCTGGGATCTCCATTCTCCTCATCCTCATCATCATCTGCTGAAGCAAAAACTCAGCTTTACAGTCACAAATCTGAGCTCAAAATCAGTGCATGCAGGTAGCTGTCACTACATGCCAAAGACTGAGTCACAAATTTCCAAAGAGGCAGCTGCTTGGAGGCTGTAATGCTAAGCTCTGAGTTGCCTGTGACGGAAACTGGAGCAGGGTATGCCACTGGAGATGGACCATTACCTCTTCTAAACGTGCTAAGGACTGAGACATGGGGCAACTTTTACAGAAAGGGATGACACTGCCAGTGCTGAGACCCCAACCTTAATAGCTTTTGGAATGGAAGAGCAGGGTAAAAATGGGCTGGTGTTCAGTTCAGGCCACAGATGTGTTTGCATTTATTTGCTTCTGACCTTTTCTTACACCCCTGAAATTAGAAGACTGAACTTGCAATGTGTTGAAATCATCCCTCATGCAGTTTTGCCCTCAGCATGTTTGCTGCTAAATTGGAACCTGGGCACCACTGAGCTGGGTTGAGGTGTGTCTGTGCAGAAGCAGCAAAGCTGCTTCAGCAAACCTTGTCTCACAGCTTGGACAGGGACAGCGCTTGCTTAATGCTGCTGGCCTGGCTCCAGAGCCACTGTGGGGAGGACTGGGATCACTAACTGCTCGGTTTTCAAGGGCACTCAGCATAAACCTGCATCCTTTTCTGCTGAGCACTCCCCCCTCCCAGTAGAAGCACCTCCCAGCTGGAGGAAAACCTCAACTTTGATGCCAACACTCTCATTTTATCAACAGGAGAGGGTTACAGTTGGCCCTGGAACACTCAGAGCCATGGGGATGTATGATTAGCAGGAGCTATGTGCTCTCCCACAGCATTGCTCTATTTCTGCAGCAATCAAGCCCTAGGCATGCAAGGAAACAGCCCTGGAAGAAATGGTCCATTGCATACCTGTGAAGACTGAGCCAAAGTTTGTTAACAAACTTTCATGAAGCTTCGCTTTTTCTCAGAAGATAGGACACTGATCTGATTTGCCATTTTCACAATTGAGTAGGAGATTACTGATGACTTTCTAGAGGAATTCAAGCTCAAACACTTTTCTGCTTCCTGCCATTCTAATGGCTGGTACCAACAGGACAGCCAACAGGTGATCTCTTCCCATGCCTTTCATGCAGAGCTGAATGCCAGGGGCATGAATACATACATATGCAGGTGAATATTCTTTTCCATTTGTTTGTTTCGGGGCTTTTGTTTAGTTTTTTTTTTGCTGTGCAGGCTGTTTCTTTAACAAGTAGGAGAAGTGCCATCTTAGTAGCTGGAAAAAAATCAGAAAGAAGTAGTCTGAGCATAGTCTTGGCAGCCCAAACCCCACTTCTGCCAACTTCGTGTTAGGCAGTGTGATGAAACAGCAACCTGGATTTTTGATGGTCTGGTTATGGTCCCTTGACGGAATCTGAAATTAGGCCTTCCTGGTTCCTGGTCAAGTTCAACTATCTGATAAATCCAAACGGAAAATTTATCTTGTTGGCAGACCATCAATATACTACTTGTCTTTTTAAAAGAGATGGAGGACAGACACAAGCATGTGAAAACATGACCTCCCATACAGCTGCACCAGGGTATGGAATGCAGGACAGAGCTCACTTTCTGCAAACGGACCAACAGGAATGTTTGAATGAAGAGAATAAATCATCCTAACAATTCCCAAGCTTTCTGCAAAGCAATGCAACAAAACATTTCACCAAACTCAGGCAGGAAAAAGCCTTGAGGCCACAGTAGGGAAAATTAATAAATATTATTCCATGACAGCTGCTTCTTGAGGTGAGACTGCACATCCAGAAGGGAACAGTGCTATGGATCCTTAATAACAAGTGAAAAGGAAACTCATCCTTCACTATTCGTATTTCTATAATACACCAGTTTTTATACTTAACATGTTTAGATAACCAACAGTGATTCATGGCCACCCTTTATGCAGAAGAATTAGCCATTCAGACTACCTGTGCTGACAGTTTTGATCCTGTGCTTGGTTAACATTCCTGTTTGTATTTCTCACAAGTTTGTATTGCAACCAGTGTAATACTAAGGTAAGTTTCTTCAGCCATTTTTTGAAACAAGATCTGAATATTTGTCACTGTGGGATGGCACATAATCCATCTGCACATACTTAACAATATCTATATACAAAATTGGCCCACACTCCATTTTCTTCATGCTATTGGAATTGCACCTGCTCAGCCTCAAACACACAGTAATCACAAGAGACTTAGGTGAGATGATTATGTCAATTCTAGATTTGATTGGGACACATCTTCCTCAAAAAATGTGAGCAGGTAGATTCCAAAGTCTGGGGACTGAAAGCCATTCTTAGGGATAAAACAGATATGTAAACTTTTCATTTAGGTATCTTCTCAACCATCAGGTATAGGGCTTTTCCATCCATTGGTAGTGCCATTTCCTTCCCAAAATGAAATGTTCACATCCACAGTAAAGTATTTTGTTCTAGATGCCCTGTCCTAAAATTTCATGAATGCTGTGGTATAGCGATCTCTCCACTGTTTAGAAAAGACTCTGAGTGACTCCCTGTAACCAGGGACTCCATGTGTGTGCCAGCTCCATCCTCCAAGGGAAAACTCTAGGGCATGATGAAGGAAAGAACAGAAAGTGATACAAGACATAGATCATTTTAGACTATCTTCCAGGAGAGACCATTTCAGTTTCTCCTGGGTTTCAGTCTTCCCTAAATCAGGCTAGGCAAAAATTTCCACACTCTCTCTCACATAAATATCCTAGCTTCATGGTCATTTTGGCTGCACAAACTCTATATTTCTCTTTTACTAAATGAAAATGTCCTTTTTTTTTTTCTCCACACACAAGTATCAAACCCTCAAGGTTTTCCCAAAACCAATCTTCAGTGAAATCAGTGTTCTCCTGGGAAATATCTGCACAGCCACTGTGTAGGATTTTCCTGGCCAAGTGTGCACCTGAACTAGCTACCTAAAGCAGGCAAATAATTAAAAGATGGCTAAAGGAATCAGTCAAATATATCCTCAAAGATTCTGCCTGCATTGACTACAGAAATACAGAATATACTGTCTCTTAAATGATGGCACAAGGCTATTCTAATTTTTGTCTCTATTGTTCTTTAATTATGCAGCAATATTTAATATTTGCTAATTCTCTCGTAAAGTAATGTAGAATGTAATATTAATCAAAGAATATTCTTCATCTGATAAAGGCATTTAAAATAGAAGAGTCAAAGTGTAGAGGAGGTAATAAAGGAAAAGACAAGACCTAAGATATTATTGCTACATCAAAGCAGAGCAATATCTTAGTAGTCAGACCCAGTTATAAATGTGTCATGCATCTAGAACACAAAATGACCTGTGATCAAATGGGCTACCACAAAAGCTGGTATTCACTCAATATAAATGTACCACTAGGCTACAATGTATACATGTGTATAATTTTCCACCTATTTCTAGTTGGTTAAATCTATCTTTTCAACACCACTTTACTTCAGATGTAAAGATAAATACACTGATCTAGCTGGAAATTGCAGAGTCAAGCTTGAGAACTTTTTTTAATCTCCATTTCCTTCTCTTCTGATATTGATATTCTTCAACAACACAAGTGACCCTCTGCTGCTGTTTCATACCTCCAAAGTAAGTCTGCAAACTCATAAATAATTTAATATATTTTCATAGGTTTATTTTTGATTCAAGAACTAAAATTCCACCTTTACAGGTGTTAAAATCTTTCTTTTCTGCGGCTTCATCCATTCCTCCACACTCTTTCATCCTTCACCCTTCCTGTGGCTTCCTTTGCCCTGTGCACTGGTGCAGAGGCTGTCTTGCCAATCCTTGCTGCTCCATGCTGAATCCAAAACCCCTGAGGATGCTGCTTTTACCAGGCTCTGGAGAATTTCCTACAGCTGGAGACTGTGCAAGCATCAAGGAGACTTCAGTGGGCTGGAAGGTGAAGCTCTCAACAGAGTTTGACACCTTGATGAACACCAGGATGATGAAATGGAGAGGGAAGATGCTAGGAGAGAACAGGACTCTTTAGTGAGAGAGCCTACCATGGACCTACCATGAGCTTGGATATCACAGTTCAAACACCCCCTGAAATTTATCATGGAAAAAATAACTCAATGACCAAATTAACAGAGCAGTAGTTCTGCATTATTTTTTCTTTCATCCTCACAAGTTCAAACCAATCTGTTTTTCAGGTATTTTTAAGTATTCTCATTTTCTAAGTCTGTAGCTTGTAGCTGTTGTACTCACAGGTCAATCTTGGATCTCATTCTTTCTCAGAAATCATCTTCCAGGAACTGCTGGGGATAGGTGATAGGCTACATGGACCTATGTCTTACCCTTCTTTGAAGGGTCACTGAACAGTCACATTTTAGTAATATCAAATGAGACCACCAACTACTAGGCACCCTCCTGGCACAAAATGATGACAATCATAATGAATGACAAAACCAGAAGCTGGAAGAAAAATAAAAGAGAATAAAATAGGAAGAAACAGAGTAAATAAAAGCATATACTCTATTTTGCTTCAAACTTTAGTTTTCAATGATCCCATAAAAACCACTTGTGTAGTAGAAAACAAAACTGTGGAAGGAATCAGAAGAATAAAGAAGGATAAGTATATGATGTACAGGTTGGGGAAGCAACAGCACAGTTTAAATACATATAGAGTATGAGATTTGAGTATGAGATTTGAGATTTTTAGTTCTGGGAGTGATTGTCATCCATAGCTACCACCGAAATTGTGAAGCTGCAGGTTAAAAATCAAAAGTATACCTTTGAAAATCACCTAGTAAACATGCACCATCATCACTTACATACACAAAAGGAACATTCTGATTCTTCTTCAGCACCCTAAGAGACAGAAATCTAGAGTTCACATGTGTAAGGGTCAGGAAATTTCTTGATTGTGTCCTGTCTGTCTGCAGTACAAAAGCATTGCCAGACTAAAATACTGAAAGCTATTGTGGCCATACTGCTTCCCTGAGTAAACTGAAAGCTGCACTGTTAAATGAGTGTTTCCCATCACACGCAGGTAACAATCTGTTTATTGCCTTCACCCAGTGCACAAGCTCTCTGTGTTTCTTCCTAAGATGCTGAAAGAAACAATTCTGTACTTGCTCCTGGGATCTGGACTGAACTGTCCTCCGCCTCTGCCCTCAGATACCCCCAGAAACACTTCCTAAACCAATGGAACTGCACTTTTTTTCCCTTGTCTGTCTCCATGTTTCATTCTTTATGGGGAAAGAGACGGAGAGTTGAGCACACTTTCCTCTTTCCATGAGCAGACAACCCTGAGAGAAGACAGAATGTTTCTGGCCAAGCTGTAACATGGTATCAAGAGACAAACAAAAGCTAAATCTGGCCCCTGTTGGGGAACCCTTAGCCACAGGCAGATGCAGTAAGGAACAGATGCAGGCATGGCTGAATTGACAGCAACTGCTCATTAAACAAACCATGACCAACAGATGGGAACACTGCTTTATTATGATGGCCTTCTCCAAATGCTGAATGGACTAGATGGAAAATGAGACTGGAAAATGAGTGGGTGCTAAAAATGGGAAATCCTATTGCAGGAAATCCAGCCAATGAACTAGAATGCCAGGTGCCACAGCTGCTCCACTCTTGAACCCAATTCAGACAAACTACATTTGCCATAGAAAAGGATAGAAAATGTTCATTTTCAAAGGTTCCAAACTACCCCATATTGGCATTTACAGTAATTATCAGCATAATTGCTTCAAGTCACATCTCATTATAAATGAAAAAGGAGATTTTGGCTCTGATAGCTATTATTTGCTAATGCATCAAGCAATGCAATGTATTACTATGTATCATACCTGTACTTCACTCCAATTTTTTTCTGGGTTTTTGTTTTGTTTTGTTTTTTCACTAGATAACTATTCTAGAAAATTGACAAGGAAGTTATGTGAAATGAACATTGATTTTAGGCATTACAGTACTCAGAGAAAACTAGAAAGACAGGGAGAAGAATTTTTCTACAGAAAGAGCTACATTATTTCATTGCACCTATAAAAACAATTATTTCAATAACCAAGGATAGAGTTCAGTATCAATGGTCTTGCTACATCAAATAATATTATTTGAGTTACCAAGACAAAGAATCATTAGCCAACAGTCAGCAGGAATTTGCCAGGCTTTCATTCTCTCTCTTACAAGCACACAGAGGTAACTAACACAGTCAGAGTGGGTAGCATATGCATCAAAACAATAATGTTTCAAATATGGTAGTTCTGAAAGAAATAAGGTAGAATTCACTTCAACACAATAATTAAAGTAATATGTGCTAAATAACTAACATAATTACTTAATCTTTATTCCCTTCTCTTTATGCTGTTTCTGAAGTGTGAGCAACAGGAGTGTTCAGTTGATTCCTCTTAACAATCAGAAATACTTTAGCTGAGCATAAACCAAACCACAAAAAGTCCAATTTCTGTTAATTCATATAGGGCCCACAGCTTTTTATGGGAATACAAAGCTTCATCAACCACCAAATTAAGAGCTATGTAGCTGAATCCACATTAACTTGGGGAGCACAAAAATCCATCTTGGTATCTGGAAATGCTCATTCAAGTTTAGGAGAACTTACTTCCTCATATAATAGATGAATGTACACATGAAGGCAGCAGAAATGTAGGTAGAAGTATTGATTAATGATTAATACATCAAGTAGTTAGAAAATATAGCCCAGTCAGATATCTATATCTATATCTATATCTATATCTATATCTATATCTATATCTATATCTATATCTATATCTATATCTATATC